>QANY01009317.1:1935314-2106833 GCA_003255025.1 Datisca glomerata
CCCCCCCCCCCCCCCCCATCGGTAAAGCTGAAAAAATTGGGTAAAACATTGAAACCCAAACAATGGCTGCTTCTCTTTTACCTTCAACATCACTGATAACATCAGCATTCTCTACAGGAAAGACCCACCTAAAATTTCCCCACAAGCATGCTAATCCTTCCCTTACTCAGAACGGAAAATCTATTTTCAAATCAAACCCACATTTTAAGTTCCAAACTTTTCACCCTTTGAGCCCGGTTGCAAATTTTCGGTTCTTTCTTGCGGCAAAAAAGGCTTCGTCTAATGGGTATCTTGAGAAAGACGAGATAGTGCCCTCATTCGAGGAGAGCCCACTCAAAGTTCTCATTTTGGTTCTGTTTTGGGCTTCTGTGTCTCTTGCATGGTTTGCGGCTTCTGGGGATGCTAAGGCTGCCGTTGATTCCATTAGAGCCTCGAGATTTGGGTTAAAGATTGCTAACAGTCTGAGGAATTCAGGTTGGCCTGATGAGGCGGTAGTATTTGCCCTTGCTACTCTTCCAGTGATTGAGCTCCGTGGGGCTATTCCTGTTGGCTACTGGATGCAACTCAAGCCTGTACTCTTAACCATTTTAGCTGTTCTTGGGTTAGTCTGATCAGTTTATCTGAAAATCCCCCTCACTAAGTTTCCGTTCATGTTTCCTGCAACCCAAAATCAATTAGGGTTTATTTTTGGTTGGAGATTTGTTCTGTTTGTCAGAGGATTTTTTTCTTCTTTTCTGTTTTTCAAATAAAAAACTCTCAAAACAAGTTTATCATCTGCATATTCCAATTTTTATCGAATTTGAAAACTTTTTTCTGACAAGTTTTAGAAAATTTATAGTAAAACACTGGTTGAAAACTACTATCAAACACGGTTTTCAAATATTCAATTCAATGTTTTTTAGAAAACAACACATTCCCTTTCTTTTCAGTTTTTCCAAAGACTCATGTTCACAATATCTAGCTGTAAGTCAAGGTAGGGTGTTCCAGTCAACAAGATTCAAGATTTGAATTTCTAATCCCATTCGAACCTTTAAGTTAAAGACGTATAGCTTTAGACATTAAGCTGCATTGTGTTTATAACTTTATCTGTTGAACATTGTTAGAAGATTCAAGATTGTATAGCTTTAGAAATTAAGCTGCATTGTGTTTATAACTTTATCTGTTGAACATTGTTAGAAGATTCAAGATTGTATTATTTACTGGTTTATCTGCTTGATTTCTAAGTTTAGAGGGGTGTTTAATTTTCATTCAATACCTATTCTTGATTATATAAGAAATGACAAACCAGATTGGCCTAATATAGGAACATGGTACCTGTGCCGTTCATTATACTTTACCTAAAGAGAATTGCATCTTTCCTTGCTGGGAGAAACAAGTCTGCTTCTCGGTTCCTTGACCTGCTGTTCGAGAAGGCCAAAGAGAAAGCTGGTCCTGTGGAGGAGTTTCAATGGCTTGGCCTCATGCTGTTTGTAGCTGTGCCTTTCCCAGGGACAGGAGCATGGACAGGAGCCATCATAGCTTCTATCCTTGACATGCCGTTCTGGCCGGCTTTTTCTGCAAATTTCTTTGGCGTTGTCTTGGCTGGGCTTCTGGTGAATTTGTTGGTAAATCTTGGTCTCAAGTATGCTATTGTTACTGGCATTGCTCTTTTCTTTATATCGACTTTCATGTGGAGCATTCTTCGGAAACTTAAAAAATCATTTAGGTCTTGAACTTGCTGTCAAAATGAAAATAGACAAAAGACAGTTTAGAATCTTAGAATTTTCTCCTCTCACTGACGAGGTACATTTGCCTTACTGATCTGCAGTTAGTTTATGTGTTCTTCATATAGATTTTTTCTCCATATAGGTTTTACAGATTCTTCTGGCCCTGGAATCTATTTAGTATTTAGTTGACAGTTGCAAGTCTTTTCATCATTGTATAATTGCGATGTATATGCTTCCTCGTTCACGCTTTCATTAAGTAATCAAAACATTGCTCAAGGTCATGCTACTTAAAAAGTTCCTTTACATCCTCATACACACATCACATATCTCTGATTGTGATTCCCATGGTGCTTTTTCTTCTGAATCAAATGGAGTTAGAGAAGATATGTTGAGCAATGTGAGTTGAGTTCATATTGAAGTAACTATAAGCGATGTATTTGAGCATGAGAGATATCAAGGTAGATTCTGAAGGGACTTTCTTTTTCTCAATGATGATATTATAAATAAGCAGATGAGCTACTCCACAAAACCATCAAGGAGCATTGCTCTAACTCACTCAGACAACATTTATACCACACTCTACTTCTAACAACTTAGAGTTCCACTTAGCATGATATTGTTCACTTTAAGTTTAAATCATAATCGAGTCAAGTAGAGCTCTGGGTCGTTGCTATCGAGACAGAAAGACATGTTTGATGTTAGGATGAATCAATCAGGTATGAGATTGAATGAATGGACTAGGATATAGCAAATGCTGCACGTATGATTTCAATACATACCTCATATGATTTGATATTGGGCTGAATGAAGTCCAATAATTTGTCCATAACCAGCCACCTTCGGGCTCACGAAGTTGAGCAACTCGATTTGTCGTAGGTAGCCACTCGCCAGACATGAACACAGACACAAACCCTCAATTTTGTTTGGTAGTGTGAAATCACATACACGGAAAAAATTTACAAAACGCAGTCATGGTTGAACTCACTTGACTTATGAAATCGAAATCATCTCCATAAAATTTTGGGTAATTGTTGGGTGATCGAATTATATATAGACGTGAGTCTTACAATGATCCAACATACATAACGCATGTGCAAGTCTGGACCGTCTGAGTTAGATGGAACGGTTCAGCTTCTCTATGCTGAGAAGCCATCAAGGAGGATACCGGTTACGAATGTGGTGATGGGTACTCTATGGTACAGGCAATGCTGCATTGCAGCGTACGGAAATTAATGACAAGCAGTGGATACCACGTGGTAAGTAGGACCCAAGAAAAGGATATAACAAAGCGCGGGTGAACAGAAGAAATGGACAATATCACTCACAGCCAAGCCCATCTCCAAAATTAAGGGGCCCAATTAAAAAACATCACGCTCATATTTCATCCTTATCTGCAGGAAAAGAGTAATTATCTAGTGTCCATGATTGATTAAAATTTAAACAAGTAGCGTGACAATCATTTAAAATTTAATATATTATTAACATCACTTAAAATTTAATTAATTATTTAATCAGTATAGAAATACTATTACCTACCTGGGCTCAGCAAGTCATCGTGTGGTTCGAAGAAATCCACTGTGGATCTGGATGGGCTTGAAGTGGGCCCTTGGTCAGTCAACAACAGGTGGTGCTACCAATCTGGGATTGCGTGGCATGTTTCACGTGGACCCCTGAGTTGGTGGAAGGTCAGACAAATGGCGCGCATTTATTGGCAATCCAGCAACGATTAAACTCAAAGAGTCGGCGTTCAAAGGATGAGAGTGAGACTCAGCAAGCAAGTTGTCAATGGCTTGTTCGATTCGATTTCTATCAGAAATGTCAGCTTCTCTCGCCCATTCCCTTTCAATTCCCAAGTTGGTTTAACGACACTGCACACTTAATTTGTAACACAATTTACAAAACGTACCAGTTTTTATTCTAGTTGATAATAGAATAGTTAGTAACTACCATTTGTAAAAGAAATTACTGCATGTCTCTTTTCTTTTTTTATCATTCTCAGTGATACTAGTTACTTTTGAGATACTATTTTGTGCAATTATATCATCGTGCAGTAAATTTATTGAAATTTGAGTAGTTGAATGGGTTTTGTAGTAGTTCATATAATTTCTAACAATGTTTCATATTTGATATCTCGAAGCAAGGACGATGCTGCTGTGTGTTAGGGAAGACGGGTAATTAACCCCTATGATTTTTATAATTGTATTATACCATATATACTCATTTATATAAAATTCATAAATTACCAAGTTTTTATGCCATTTGTCCCCCTTCAGTTTTATAAAAATACTAAATTATATATCTTTGCCCCTTCAAATCTAATAGTAAATTATACATTATATCTCCTTTTAAATTTATAATGTTATCAAATAGTATATTATTTATCCACTCGTTTTTGTAAAATTATCAAATTATATTAACTTTTATAAGCTTTTTTTGTTTAGAAATAGCCTCAATTAAAAGTAATAAATATAAAATAAAGCATACAAAATACGTTTGTTGTATTATACCCAAAAAAATAAGTATTTTGTGAAAAAATTCTTTGCCCTCATAGTTTTTCTTGTCATCAACTCTACTCTGACTCTGAGGCATAAGCTAAACCAAGATTTAAAGATGAACTTCATCAGAGCTAGTGTACTCCACATGGTGGTATTGCTCTATCCCGATCTTGGGCACATCAACCCTATGATTAATCTCTGTGCTTATCTAGCTTCCAAAATGATCGACATTCTCATCGCCATCGAATAGTGGCTCGGCTTCTTCGGCTCTGACTCTAAGCCTCATAACATCTATTTTAGGTCAATCCCTAACATTATTCCCTAAGCTAGTTCGACTCACTAATTCAGAACTAGCTTAAAATTACTACCTGAAAAGCACACGCCAATGTTTTTTTTGTTGAAAATACTAACCGAAGTGGACGTGAAGTGCAACCTGGAATAGTTTTTTTAAGTACATTATGGCTAGTGTACGTTTTAAGAGCTCTAGATGTAAAGTGGATACCGTATATAATTTAGGTTGCATCGGTGTAGTTTTCACTTAAAATTAGCATATAAACGGCACGAGTAACAACTTGAAAACTCTAGCAGAAGTTGACGTAAAGATAAAAGTAGCGAGTGTAAGCTCGTAAAACTCGGGTATAAAGTAAACGTTGTATGACTATAATTTACCCTATATCCCCCAATCCAAAGTATATTAACCACTTTAGAACTGCAAAAGGACAAAAAAGGCTAAAATTAGCTGGAAATTTCATTTCATAACAATGTTTAGTAGGAAGACTTCTAGTATTGAAAATAATTCATAAAAATATACATAGGAAATAATTGTGAATTAATAATTAATTCACTAAACAGATGATCTAGAATATTAAACAGGCTGATTTGAAAGTTGAAGATATATGAAAATTGAAGGTGAAATTTATATTTCAAAATTCATATTTTAAAAGGAGGAGTTAAAGATTTCCATGGAGGAAATCTTTTTGAAATTACACATATTGGTTTATTGAAACATTAAATTTGCATAATTTAATATAATAATAAAAAAGACCATTGCTATCAACATCTAATAAAGGAAACCACAGGGTGCGGTGCTAAAAAGTCATTGCTACTGCAGAAGCCTATTGGGGAAGGGACCACACCATAAATTTGACTTTTCTTTATGTATTTTATCCAATCCCTTTTCCTTCATGTGGATTCAAATTTATGTTTCTCACGCTACTTTGAAAACAATGCACCCTTGATGTTACATGCAAAACACATATCACAATTTATTTTATTTGGAAATTTTTATAACAAAGTACTATAACAGACTGTGACATCTTCTCCTTATGTTTAATGATGAAATACATGGTTTTCTTTCACTTGCATTATGTTCTTAAAATATGCATTTTACAATTTGTACGTCACTTTCTTTTGATCAGTTCAATCTCTTTACAAAGGCTCGTTAAAAACCCTACTAATGGTTCCAAGGTGGGATAAATCCTAAACAACTAAGTGTGTCTCTTTGAAGGTCATGATGTTTTAGATACTATTTTGGTGAGAAATTATTGATCTAGACTATTTAATTAAATCTCGACAATTTATATTGACTAACTAAAAAAAAGAATTTTTTTTCTTTAATTTTTTTCACTTTAGAAGTACTGGCCTGGCCGATTTAGCCCTCAAGATGAGAACGGGAAATTAAACATGTCTGAATATGCAGACCATTTTTTTGCTTTACTATTGCTGCTAGGAAAAAAGCTAAAGATGCCAAATGAAAATAACTGCATAAAGGGTATGATAATATGATGTATTGTTTATTAAACATAATTACAACTAAAATACGCTAAGCTCTTGACATTATCATAACTAAAAATACGTAATACATTCTTCAGATATCAGCTGGAGGGCCAAAAACAGAAAGGCTGGTCATCAAGTAAGAACCCAAAATTACAAGACTCTGATGGCAATACACAGTAACAATCGTCTTCCATTTTTGGGAAAAGGCTCCTGTTGAAGTTATCTTCTTCATCCTGTGAGAAATCAGACTGCTCTGGCTCAAAAGCATCAGAGGAAATATCAGTCTCCATTAATGGACAAAGATTTTGAGTGCAATGAGGACTCTCAGAATCAAAAACATCACTTTTGGCTGAGCTTGCATCTTCCTGTTTGCACACCATCAAATTATCAGAAACTGTACTCAGATTTGGATTTTCATGTTCTTCAACTGATGGATTAATGGCTTCAAAGGGTTCCAATTTTCTCTTCTCCTTCTCATTGGAAACCAATTTCTCCTTCATGGCATTTACCTGTTAGAAATCAGCATTGGGCTTAAAAATCAAAACTTTATTACGTTAATGGAGTTAATATTAAAAAGAGGCTTAGCATAGAACTTCTAAGGTTCTACCTTAGTTTTCAAATTTTCTTGCTCCTTGAGGAGATTGTCATAATCATCCTTGAGCTTATCATAGACAGATTTTAATGAGTCGTAGTCTTTTTCCAGCTGTTTCGTCTTGAACCGAGCCCGCCGGTTTTGAAACCAAATAGCAACTTGTCTAGGCTGCAAACCAAGTTCTTTTGCTAGTTCAATCTTTCTGTCTGGTTCAAGCTTGTTTTCTAACTCAAAATTCCTTTCAAGAAACTCAACTTGGTCCAAGCTCAGACGCCTTTTCTTTCCGGTTTGACGGGAACAGCCATCACAATCCTCATCATCGTTTTCTTCCTTATTGAGTGGTATGAAGATTGATGTATCGGCAGTTTCAGATCCATTAACGTTCTCAAAGTTAACCATTGCTTTTGAACCTATATTAGAACATCAAACTATTAGCTGGTCACAAAAACAGTTGCAAAATCTTCTAAGTGTAGCGACTGACTGGTAGTAAATGGCATTTACTAAAGAGAAGAAATTACAGAACAACAAGAATGAAACTTCAAAGAAAGAGCAAGTACCCGTAAATAGATTTACTAATTACAGAGCTAAAATGGAGACTAATTCAAATGATTAAATTGTCACGACCAAGCAGAACCAAGAGGTCACCAAGGTCCAAGACATACCCACTAGTGCATATCAACGAGAAAACAAGATAAGATGGAGAAAGCAAGAACAAATACAAACAGCAGAGAATGCAATAGAAATTGGAACAGAGAAAAATAAACACAAGATGCCCGGAAAATTAAAAAGTGAGGAAAATCAGTTACCTTGAAAAGAAGAGGAGGTGGCCGGAATCCAAAGAGAGTGAAGGACCATAGTAGAGAGAGAAAGCTTATCGTCCTGAAGTAAAGAGGAGAAGTTCGAACGGCTATGGATTCTCCCATCCGCCATAGCTTAGCTGCTACCGGGGGAATATGATTGAAATCCCAGAGAGGCTATAAGGTCATATTTTTCATCTTTGTCGAGAAAAACGAAATAATGGGTTTGGTTAAGAAGAGACTTCTAAGACTTATGGCGGAAGAAGCTGGTGATGAAGAATCCTATAATGTGGAAAATTGGAGAGTGAGTAAAGCTTACACCCATGACCCATAACTCATGGAAGCAAAACAAGGGGTTGAAATTGATGGTGTTGGAGAAAGAACCAGTGAATTCCTCCCCAATCTACCACAAATTTTAGAGAGAGAGAGAGGTTGTGGAGAGAACGGACGGGAAAATATACTTCTTTTGGAATTGGGAAAGACAGCTTGATCGGAGGGCTTATAAGCACGTACGTGAGTACAATGGATTGATCTCAAGTTACCATACTGCCCCGATACAAAAAAATTTCTCATGACTTTAGATAAATGTCGACATTCATGTCGCCTTTATCTTAATGGACAAAACTTCGGTCCTTTTTAGGGTTGTTTTGTATATGGTTTTATTTGGTTCAAATTTTTTTGGGTGTTTCAATATTCCTAGAATGTAAAGACACATTTCATTGGAAGTATCATGATACCCTTTTAAATTGAGGGGTGTATCCATTTCGGGTGATCTGTTCACGTCTTCCTTCTCCCCCTCCCTCTCACTCACGAGCAGCGACCCATGTAAGCTCTCTCACGAAAGCTTCTGATTCTGTTCGCGTCTGCCTTCTCCTTCTCCCTCTCCCTCTCACTCACGAGCAGCAACCCATGGTAAGCTTTCTCTCTCTCTCTTGTTCTCTCTCTCTCTCTCTCTCTCTCTCTCTCTCTCTCTCTCTCTGTGTGTGTGTGTGTGCCCTTCTGCGTTCTGCCCTTCTCCCTCTTCTCCATTTTTAGTACAGGCCAAAAACTCGAAGCGAGTTTTTACAGAGCTTCGTGAGAAGCGTTCTTCTTCTCCTCTCTATTTTTTTCTATTTAGACCTAGTTAATTTTTGAAATCAGAATTAATTTCCAATAAATCTAGGGCTGCAAATAGGTGGCTTTCAAAAAGGAGTAAAACTGTCATCAATGAAAAAGATAAAGGAGATAGCTCTGGTTCTGTTGATGTGAGGTTTGATTTTTTCATTCCAGATGAATAAACTCAATCTTAAGGATTGAGCAATAATTCGTATTGAAGGTCGGAAGAAGTTTCACTTTTAGGTGCTGGAGCTCTAGAAAGAGTTTGTATATATTTTGTTTCATATCAAATTGCTATAAGTTGGTTGAAGATGTTATTATATTATAGAAGTTGCAGCTCGATTTGATGAATATGATTTATTTTTACTGTGATGATATATGTGTGTGTATGCTTATTGCTTTCATATGCAATGGTTTTATGCCAAATATAAACCTTTCAAAGTTTATGTGCAAACTAAGGGAGAGGGAGATCGAATGAGCTGAGGGAGAGGGAGAGGTATAGGGACTGAGATGAGGGAGAGGTATAGGTGAGAGGGACTGACTACTGAGGGAGAGGTAGAGGCGAGAGGGACTGACTACTGAGAGAGAGGGACTGAGCTAAGGGAGAGGGAGAAGGAGAGGTGAGAGGCAGTCTGAGCTGAGTGAGAGGCGAGAGGAGGATGGATTGAGCTGAGGGAGAGGGAGAAGGAGAGGTGAGAGACAGTCTGAGATGAGGGAGAGGGAGAGGCGAAAGGAGGATGGACTCAGCTGAGGGAGAGGGAGAGGGACAAAGATGAGGGAGAGGTAGAGGTGAGATGGACTGACTACTGAGGGAGAGGGATTGAGCTGAGGGAGAGGGAGAGGGAGAGGCGAGAGGCAGTCTAAGCTAAGGGAGAGGGAGAGGCGAGAGGAGGATGGACTGAGCTGAAGGAGAGGGAGATGGACTAAACTGAACGAGAGGGAGAGGGACTGAGATGAGGTAGAGGTGAGAGGGACTGACTACTGAGGGAGAGGGAATGGCTACTGAGGGAGAGGGGCTGAGCTGAGGGAGAGGGAGAGGTGAGAGGCACTCTGAGCTGAGGGAGAGGGAGAGGCGAGAGGAGGATGGACTAAGCTGAGGGAGAGGGAGAAGGACTGAGCTGCGGGAGAGGGAGAGGGACTGAGATGAGGGAGAGGTAGAGGCGAGAGGGACTGGCTACTGAGGGAGAGGGAGTAAGCTGAGGGAGAGGGATAGGCGAGACATATTGAACACCCATAATTATCTATTAGATACCAAACATCATATGAAATTTGTTATCTGTTAGAGATCAAACATCAATGGATGTGATTAATACATTATTCACATATTTATCATCTGGTCAAAGATGTTAATTTCTCTACTGTATATGTAGGCGTAAGGTATAGCTCCGCTGTTGTTTTCTGATCCTTACTAGAGAGCTCAAGCTAGCTTCTGGGCTGATTTTGTTGACAAGAAGGTATAACTCTTTTTTTATTCTCTCATTGCTTTCATTTATATTTCACATTTCAATATTATATTGATTTCATGGCTCCTGGCGTTGTGTGGCTCTTTGACTTCTTTGTTGCTATGGGTAAACCTGATTCAAGTACATATCTCTGGTCAACTATATTTTGCAGATATGGCTCCGCTTCCTTTGGCTACCAAAAGACGGATTATGTGTATTTTAGTTTACTACTTAGAGATGTTAAAACAGTCGACAATTTTATTTTTGATTATGATAGTCGCTATCATTTCTAGGAGATAGAAACGTAGAATTGGATGGGATGGTATATCATTTGATAGGCGTTGTATCAGGACACTAAATTTACATAGAATGATATTTGCAAATGACTTAGCATGTTTTGAAAGCACGCGAATGGATAGAAGAAAATTTACCATTTTATATCAACTTCTTAAGACGGTCAATTAAGGGGAACTAGGAATATGGATGTAGAAGAAACGGTTGATATCTTCTTACAGATAATTTTGCACGACGTTTTGCACGTTCTGGTGAAATAGTGAGTAGGCATTTTACAAAAGTTTTGAACTCAGTGTTACGTCTACATGATGTGTTATTGAAAAAACTAGTGTCAATCTTTGAAAACTCTACAGATAGAAGATGGAAATGGTTCAAGGTATCAAATATGCAATTCAAATTGGATTTCTTCTTATATACCAAACTGTAATGTTTGTAACATTTGAAATTTTATTAATCCAGAACTGTTTAGGAGCTTTAGATGGAACCTATATTAAGGTCAATGTACGTGTTGTTGATAGACTTCAGTATCGTACAAGAAAGAATGAAATTACAGCTAATGTCTTGGGAGTTTGCGTTCAAGATTTACCATTTATTTACGTCTTACCTGGATGGGAGGGTTCAGCAGCAGACTCTAGAGTTCTTCGTGATGCTTTATCTAGAACAAATGGGTTTAAGGTACTCCAAGGTAATTGTTAACATCAGCAAGAGATTGACCTATTTTATTTTCTTAACTGTATACGACCCTAATCAGTTGTCCCGATAATAGGATATTACTACTTATGTGATGCTGTATATACCAATGGTGAAGGTTTCTTGGCACCATACAGAGGTCAACGATACCATTTGAATGATTGAAGGGAAGGACATCAACCAACTACTCTTGAAGAATTCTTCAACATGAGGCATTCCTCGGCAAGAAATGTTATTGAAAGGGCTTTTGAGTTTTTAAAGGATCATTGGACAATACTTGGAGGGAAATCTTATTACCCCGTTAAAATTCAATGTAGGACCATTATGGCATGTTTCCTTCTTCATAATTTGATTTTACATGAAATGTCTACAGATCCTTTTGAGTTACAAAATGACTATGTTGATGAACAATTTGTTGAGAGCCAACATGTAACCTACGTGAAATCACCAAATAGTTGGACTACTTGGAGGGACAACTTGGCAAGGAGATGTTTGAAGAGTGGACTAATGAAAGGAATTAATTTTTCACTAGAAATTAAGTCATTAGGTTGCTTGTTTGTGTTTGAATTCACTTATGTTTTTACTTCATGTTTTGGACTTATAAGATTTTTATTTAAAAACCATTTTATTTGGGTAGTATTAAAATGAGCAATTCTTCATTATGATGTGAACAGTTTGAGTATTTATGTTCATTTTATACAATTGAATTGTAAATGAGTTTGTAAGCTATTGTGTAGACATCTATATGTGTAGGAATGGAGCAACATGAGCAAGCAAAAGTTACTGGGAAGAAGAAACGTCAATGGACCCAATATGAGGATACACAACTGGTGGAATGCTTAGTGAGGTTAGTAGAAGTTAGGACTTAGCGAGGTGATAATGGAACATTCAAAGCTGGTTTCCTACAACAACTTGAGAAGTGGATGGAAGAAAGAATCTCTGGGTGTGGCCTTCGAGCCCAACCACATATTGAATCTCGGTTCAAGTTGTTTAAAAAGTAATATGGTGCTATAGTAGAGATGCTAGGACCAAAATGTAGCGGTTTTGGATGGGATGACGCTGCAAAGTGTGTGTTCGCTGCTAAAGATGTATTTGATGATTGGGTTTAAGGTATGAGTTCTTTATTTATTTTATGAACCATTCAAAATGTGATAATATATTAATACTTCTGTGACCAAGCTAGTCTATTGTTTGGAGGGGTAGGCTAATAACTGTGGGTTAATATGGTGTTTTCTGTAACTTGTTTGTTAGTTCTGTTTATTAATATGATATTTTCTGAATGATAACTGTGGGTTCATATGATGTTTTCTGAATGCATATAAGCATATACAACTTGTTTGTTAGTTCTATTTATATTGTTGGGGGGGGGTGATAACGTATTTGTTAGTTCTGTTTTCTAAATGATAACTATGGGTTAATATGATGTTTTCTTAATGATATACATTGCAGAGCCATCCAAATCAAAAAGGCATGGTCAACAAGCCTTTTTGGCATTTTGATGATTTGGGGTCAGTGTTTGGAAAAGATCGAGCTTCTGGACTTGGTGCTGAAGGTCCTGCAGATATGGTTGATGCTATAGAACAGGAGTATGATTTTAATTGGAAAGATGATGACTTTTATGTACCAGACCCTGAAACGGGATTTGCAGAAGCAGATGTTACCGACTCTACTTATCAAACTCCAACTTTTCCTTCAGCATATGCTTCTCAAATTCCTTTAACCTCTGTACCAGCAAAAAATCTAAGAAAAGGGTTAAAGATGATGATATATTGGTCGAGACACTGACTAACACGGTCAAACAGTTTGAGACATTCTTCTCAAACACAAATGACATTATAGGCAAGTTGGTAAAATATTTTCAACATGAAGCTGATAGTGCTGATAGAGTTTCTCAGATATTTGATGAAATAATGAAAATAGATGGATTAACAGATGTTAAGAAAGTACTAGTAGGAAAGTTGATTGTGAAAGATCATGATCAAACTCATTATTTCTTTGGTCTACATGCGCCTTTCAAAAAGGAGTTTGTTTTACAAGTTTTACTCGATAATATGAAATCATAGAAAGTAGATTTCATGATGAAGCCCTCAGAACCTATTTTGATATGTATAGTATAAGTAATGTCACTTATAATCATTTACAGGTGCAGCTTTTTTTTGTTGTGCACATAGATGAATTGTTATGTTATGTATGATGTGGACAAGGGTAAATATTTTGTTGTTGCATTTATGATATGCGCATGAGTGTTTTGTCCATATCTTTTGACAAGTCACATGTAAATACAGTCAACATATGTGTATGAAAATATAGTAATTGCATTGAGAATTCATCTTTTGTATATTTTATAACATATATAATGTTTACGTTCTTTGATATTAGACTAACTATAAATTGAATTTTACTTATTATCATGATTGAAATTTGATAGAAATTTATTTTAGTACTATAATATCGATTATTGAATTGAAAATCATGGGTGATTTTCTTATAAGAATTATTATCTTATATTATATATTTTATACCACATTAATACACTTGGAGTGGTATTGATTCAACCGTATGGACAATATTTAATGAAAATCTACACAAGGTATCATAATATAATGGTTTGATCGAAAAATTAATAAGTATATATGAAAAAAATACATAGGTAAAATGTATATTTTTGTTATTACTTATGTTGGTAATCTTATTATAAATTAAATAATTATTATTCATAAGCATATTTTAGTCCAAGGATAAAATTGTAATTTGGTAATAATGTCTAAAACATCCACTTGTTTATTCCATCAAAACAAATAAAGTAATCTAACACTCTGAGCATTAAATCAGAACATTATCAAGTGTTAATAAATAAAGTAATCTTAACTTTTCAGGCCTATACATTCTCACAATAACATTCCAGTAATCTTATTCCGGAAATCATTTACTCACAATTTTATACCAAGCGACCCCTTAGTATAAAGTTATGTTAGGGAGTATGCTTTGAATGTAAAGGAAATTTGAAGATTTCTTTGTTTGGTTTAAAAAAATTTGAGAGTTTTAGGATGGTTGGAATTTGAAGAAAATCTCAAATGAAGATATGTTGATATCCCTCCAAATCAAGGGATATCTTCATTCCCTGCACTTTTCTATTTTTATTCATTCTTATATTTCGAAAATTGTATTCTTCCCTCACTTAGATCTCATTTCACCTACTTCATCTTCTTCCCTCCATTATCATCAGAATGGTAAGCTTTCTCTCTGTCATGTGTCTCTTCTCCATCTTCTTCTTCCTCATCTTCTTCCTTCATGTCACGATCTATTGTGTTTTTGCAATGTATTGAAGAAAAAAATTTCTGGGCATTTTGACTTCTGTGTTTTGTTGGTTTTGTGGTTTTTTTATTTTTTGTGTTTTGGTTTTTTGGTTTAATGGGTTTTGAATTCATTATCAAATTGGGTGCTTGATTATTTCATTTATGAGTTATTTAATTGGAAGCTCTCTGCCTCTTTCATCTCTTTTTCATTTTTAATTATTCTTGTCAGTTCTTTCTCTTTTTTCTTTTTCGTTTTAATTTTATCATTCTTCTCAACCTCTATCCTCTCTTTTTTTAATTAATTATTTTATTTAAAATATCTTTAAGTAAAGTGATAATTTGGATGAAACCAATCTATGATTTTATTTGAATAAATAAATATATTTTTTAATTATTTATATTGGTTGCCATGATATTGAATAAAGTAACAGACCATACATAAATAATATATTAGTTAAATGGTAAAATTGGAATTCAATAATAACATGTACAACATTCCTTACACATTCCATCAAAACAGACAAAGTAATTTGACATTCTCACAATTGTATCCTCGCATTTTTAATTTTTATCAAACAAAGTAATCTTAACTTCTCGGGCATTTACTTTCCCACAATCTTATTCTGGAAATCAATTATTCTCAATCTTATATCAAACGACCTCTAAGGTAAACATACCTTGCATTAAGTTAAGTTGGAATTGATTTTAACTTAATGATTTGCTAAACAACGACATTGGGCTTTCGAACATGCCAAGTCGAGTTCTGGTTAATGATTCTCAAAACAACATCGTTAAATATTGATGTTGCGACAAAAAATTATTTAAATTATACAGTGTATGACTTTCGAGAGAGTAAAACTAACTTAAGTTAATAGTTTTGAAACCTTTTCGTTTAGCTTACGAAACCATAACACCAAGTTAATAATTCCATAAAATGTTACCGTTGATCTTTCAAGTTTTTAGATTTTATTGTAATAACTCTAAAATTTGATCTCTTCCTACCATTGATGGTGGCTTTTGTTAGAATTGAATAAAACGTAAGTTAGTTATAAACAAATGTGTATATTAGACATTTCAGCAACTAACTCATGTGCATGAGTGTCTTCGACTATAGAAAGCTTCCAATAAGAAGGTTGAATCTTACCTGAGTGTCTTCGACGCTGTGTGTAAAGAGAGAGTCTGTTATTCTGTAATTTTTGTTTCCTTACTTTGAGAAGCCTTGTAATTGTTGAAAGACTTTGTACTTCTTTCAGATGTAGGTCTTAATTTGAGACTGAACTAGTATCAAATTTCTAGCATCTCTCCCTTTTTTCCCTGACTTTTTCTTTTCTCTCCCTTTACATGTGTGTCTTAACCTGTACAGTAAACCCTTGAGTTGGTTCTATTTCACATCAAATTGGTATCAAAGCAAAAAGATCATTGGTTTAGGAAGCCTAGCATCATATTATCAAGAATCTTGAAACTTCAAGATTGTAACCAGAAAATCAAGAAGCATTCAAGAAAGCTTCTTAGATGGATACAACTTCTACAAAACATGACATTGAGAAGTTTGATGGCACAAATAACTTCTCAATATGGAAAATGAAGATGTTAGCATTACTAGGTAACCTGGGACTAGATAAGGCTCTCAAAGGTGAAGTAAATATGGCATTAACCAATTCTGAAGAATAAAAGAAAGATATAATGAAAATGGTGTATAATACTTTGATCCTAAGTCTTAGTGACAAAGTATGGAGAGAGATTGCAAAGATGAAGACTGTGGCAGAAATATGGCTCAAACTTGAGAGTTTGTACATGACCAAGACTCTGTCAAGCAGGCTGTATTTGAAAGCAAAGTTCTTTACCTTCAAAATTTCAAAAGGAAAGAATCTCCAAGAGCACATAGACGAATGCAATAAACTATGCTTTAATCTTGAAAATATTCAAGTAAACTATGATGATGAAGATAGGGCCCTGGTACTTATACATTCTCTTCCCAGATCCTATGAGACGTTTGTGGACATCCTAAAGCATGACAGAGATACTTTATCTCTGGATGATGTAATATGTGCTCTTAACTCAAAAGAGTTGCATAGAAAACATGATCACAAAGATATAACAGGGGAAGGTCTGACTTTGAGAGACATACAGAAAAGAAAGAAAATAGAGGCAAGAGAAAATCTAGATCAAAATTCAGGAGTGGGAAGAATTATAAGAAGGTTAAGTGCTATCATTGCCATGAAGAGGGTCACATTCGAAGATTATGTCCCAAAAGAAAGAAGGATTCGAAAGGAAAAGAGAGTATTGATGGTGATGCTGCTGTGGTAGAAGACAGGTATGAAAGTGTTGACGTTCTAGTAGTAAGAACCAAGAACTCTGATAAACAATGGATCTTGACTCTGGGTGCTCGTTCCACATGACACCAAATATGGATTGGTTTAAGGCCTTCTCAAAGTATGTGGAGGAAAGGTGCTAATAGGAGGTAATAAAGAATGCAAGGTTGCTTGGAGGTTCAATTGGAATCAGAACACATGATTCTATAAAAACTTTATCAGAGGTAAGACATGTACCTGATTTGAAGAGGAATCTAATTTCTCTTAGAGGTTTAGATGAAAATGGTTATTCTTACAAGCGTGAAAATGGAGTTATGAAAATTGTTAAGGGCTCTATGTTAATGATGAAAGGGATAAAAGAAAATGGTCTATATGTGTTGCAAGGGAGTACATTGATTGGAGCAGTCAATTCAATCACTACTTCTGAAGATGATGTACCAACTCTCTGGCATAAGAGATTGGGACATGTAAGTGAAAGATGATTACAGGAACTTCAGAAACAGGGACTGTTCAATGGGGATAAGCTAGAAAATTTGAGTTTTTGTGAGCACTGTGTAATTGGAAAAGCTACAAGAGTCAAGTTTAGCACTTCTGCCCACAAAACTCAAGAAATACTGAGTTATATACATTCAGATCTTTAGGGTCCAACTAGTACATAGTCAGTCTGTGTAGGTAGATACTTTATCTCTATTATAGATGACTGTTCAAGAAAAGTTTGGATTTACATTCGTAAGACTAAGGATGAGGCCTTCACAAAATTCAAAGAATGGAAAATGATGGTTGAACTACAAGTAAGCAAATAGGTTAAGAAACTGAGAACTGATAATGGATTAGAGTTTCTTAGTGAATAGTTCAACAATTTCTGCAAGAATGAAGGGATTGTAAGGCTCAAAAAAGTACCGTACACACCACAACCGAATGGATTGGAAGAAATGATGAACAAAACATTGCTTGAGAGGCTTAGATGCATGTTATCTAGTGTAAATCTACCAAATAGATTCTAGGAAAAAGCTGCTAATACAATAGCTTATCTAATTAACAGATGCCCTTCTATTGACTTAGACTTTAAAACACCAGAGGAGATTTGGACTAAATCACCTCCCAGTTTATCACATTTAAGGGTGTTTGGATGTGTTACTTATGCACACATTAAAGAAGGAAATTTAGACCATAAAGCTAGAAGGTGTATGTTTATGGGATATCCAGAAGGTGTGAAAGGGTATAAATTATGGTTTACAGATCAAAGTAAATCCAAAAGCTTCATAAGTAGGGTCGTTACTTTCAGAGAAAGGGAAATGTATCTGGAAAATCCTAAGCCCTCATGCAATCCATAAAAGACAGAGAATAATAAAAAGCTTGGGGTGGAGTTGGAGAGCTCAAATTGTCACTCAAACCGTATAGATCATGATACTACTGAAACAGAACTAGAAAATGTCTGCCAAGTGGAAAATGAAACTTTTGATGAACAAGAAGATCTGAGTACCAATTAGCAAGGGACGAAAACAAGAGACAATACAAGTCACTTATCAGTTTTGTATATGTTGATCTTATTGCTATGAAGGAAGAAATTCACTCATTAAATAAGAATCACACTTGAATTCTTGTAGACTAACCTGAAGGTAAAAAAATAGTAGGTAGCAAATGGATTTTCAAACTGAAAAAGAGAATTCCATGAGCTGAAATATCTAGTTTTAAAGCCAGAATGGCGGCTAAGGGTTTTAGCCAAAGAGAGGGTATTGATTACTTAGAAATGTTTTCACCTGTAGTCAAGCATACATCTATTAGATTACTACTAGCCTTAGTTACTAAATTTAGGCCAAAATTAGAATAAATGGATGTTAAGACTTTATTTCTTCATGGAAACCTAGAGGAAATAATCTATATGGCACAACCTGATGGTTTCATTAAGAAATGAGATGAAAATAAAGTTCGTTTGCTGAAAAAATCTGTCTATGGGTTAAAGAAAAGTCTCATACAATGGTTTATGATAAGGAAAGGCTTTAGAAGAAGTATGTATGATAGCTGTGTATATTGCAAGAGTACTAAAAATAGTTCCAGACTGTATCTATTGTTATATGTAGATGATATGATCATTGCATCTGCTGATATGGCTGAAATTAAAAGGCTAAAGCTTCAACTAAGCTCTAAATTTAAGATGAAGGATTTGGGGGAAGCTAGAAGAAGTCTAGGAATGGATATTTTCAGAGATAGGAGAAACAATAAATTTTTTATTCACCAAGAAGAATACATTCATAATGTTTTGAAAAGATTTGCAATGACAGATTATAAACATGTAAAGACCCCTCTTGTCTCATATTTCAAGCTCTCATCAAATCAGTCTCCTAAGACAAAGGAAGAGCAAGATTATATGAACAAAATCTCATATGCTAGTGCTGTTGAAAGTTTGATGTACACTATGGTGTGTACAAGACCAGATTTCGCCTTTGCAGCAAGTGTTGTAAGCAGATTCATGGCAAAACCAGAAAAGGAGCATTAGGAAGCAGTGAAGTGGAATATGAGGTACTTAAGGGGAACTTCTAGGCATGCTTTGATGTTTGAGAAAGATAATTCAGATCAAGATCCCATCATAGGCTATGTTGACTCAGATTTTACTGGAGACTTAGATAAAAGAATATCTCTAACAGGGTATGTGTTTTCAGTCTTTGGGTGCACTGTGAGTTGGAAAGATTCTCTTCAACCTGTGGTGGCTCTATCTACTACAGAAGCTAGATATATTGCAGATATTGAAGCACTCAAAGAAGCCTTATGGTTAAGAGGTATTACAGAAGAATTAGGTATCAAACAGAACAGCATCACTGTATTCTGTGATAATCAGAGTGCAATGCATTTAACTAGAAATCACATGCACCATGAAAGAACAAAGCACATAGATATCAAGGTGCACTTCATAAGAGAGGTGATTTCATCAGGAAAGGTGGTAGTGAAGAAAATTCACACAGAAGACTATCCTGCAGATATAGTCACCAAAGCAGTCACATTTATCAAGCTTGATAACTATCTAAACTTGATAAATGTGAGGACTCTGTCAAATTAATGTTTGAAAAGCACATGGAGAAATCAATAAGTCTTTGAGAAGGATCTAACTAAAGTTTATTTAAGGTGGAGATTTGTTAGAAGTGAATAAAACTTAAGTTAGTTATAAACAAATGTGCGTGTCAGACATTTCAGTAACTAACTCATGTGTATGCTTTCACAGATGATCAATTGATATATATATCCTCTAAAAATAAAAAGGAGAAAGACAAGTTGATTCTATTCCCATTTTTACAGCAAGAAAGTGAATAGTAAGCAAAAGAGAAGAACTAAGACTCGACTACAGAAAGCTTCTAATAAGAAGGTTGAATCTTACCTGAGCGTCTTCATAGCAATGTGTGAAGATAGAGTCTGTTATTCTGTAATTTCTATTTCCTTTCTTTGAGAAGCCTTGTAATTGTTGAAAGATTTTGTACTTCTCTCAGGTTAGTGGATTACCCGTCTCTGGGGACTCGACGTAGGTCTCAATTTGAGACTGTACCAGTATAAAATTTCTCGTGCCTCTCCCTTTTTTCACTGACTTCTACTTTTCTCTCCCTTTGCATATGTGTCTTAACTTGCATAGTAAACCCTTGAGTTAGTTCTATTTCACATCATTTTTCCTATGTTTTATTTGTTATTACTAACCCTCATATTGGTTTTGTTTCGGACTCGAACATTAAGTTACACCTAAAACCAGGAGGTAGATTTTCTATCCTTTAATAACTCTTAGTCTTACGTATAATGCTACCCATAGTTCAATTTTTATGGGTGCATTTCTTCTTCCTTTACTCTCAATGTCAACTCTCTGAGGGAATGATTTTGATCTGATTACATTTCTCTTAGGAGTTTGCACTTTTCCACTCCTAACAATGTGATCTCTCATATTCTTTCTCTGCCTCAATGTTCACTAGTTATTGGTTCACAAGAACCTCCTAAACCTTGTTCAAATGACTCTTCATGTTCACTTTCCATCTAGATAGGAACACCGTTTGTTCTGATAGCCAATGAAGTGAACTATTTTTAAATGGAAACTCTCATTTGATTTACAATCTCCTCTACAACTCTGTTATTGATTTTAAATGACTTAAGACTTGGTCTAAGCCATTTATATGTTTTCTCCATAGAACTTTGGCCATGATATTGACCTATTAGTTCTTTATTATTGGATTCAACCATTATTGGCCCTTTATGTTCAGAGACAAAAACGAGCCGACCCGAACCATGAATACGAAAAGAGTCGGACCATGAGTTTCGGTTCGTTTCGATATTATTAATTAAAAATAATTGTTTAATGATATTATTGAAAAATAAATATAAAATTAAAGTTTTACTTCGGTTCGGTTTTATAATAAATTATATATAAAAAATAAAAAAATCATATAAATTTAAAAATTCGTTTCGGTTTCAAAAATCACCAAATTCTAAACCGAACCGAACATACATAAAGAATTGACCGAACCGACCATTTTCAGTTCGACCAGTTCGGTTCAGTTTTGAACACCCCTACCTTTATGTTTCTAGTATCTCAGATGATATCCATTGTCATCTTTATACCTTGACTCATTTACAACTATCACAATATTTGAACAATCTAGTGCCTCAATTCAAGATTCTTTTAACTGCTTGTAAATCCTAATTTTTGTCATCACTCTTGTCCCACTTAGTAAAAAAAATGTTACTTGAATTTAGTTCTACACAAGTGTGCTTGCAAAAATCAAAGTTTGACTCGTATTCAAAGACAAAATAAAGAGCTTTAAGTGCACCGACTAAGAAGATTTGCAACCTAAGTGAAAAGTGATCGAGAAGAAATATGAAAACTATGTAATTTTAGAATTGGAAGGGAGTGAGAAACCTTGTTATGCTCTGTGTGATTAGAGTCGTATCAACATATTTAGGGAGAGAACCCGAATGACATTCCTTATATAATAATTTTAGAATTTTCACATATACCTCAATATATGTGTAATTTCTAAAATTAACCACCATAATCTATAATTGCCGAAAATTGCATCTCACATTAAAGTCAATATTGTGTCCAAATTTATCAATCTAAAGTTGATAAATTTAAATTGATCTCCATCAATTAATTAACTCATTTCTCTTATTTTCTAATTATCCAATAATTACAAAATAATAAATTAATTAATTTTAACATCAATTAATTTCTCTTCGCTAATTAAGTGATAACACCTATCACATATAGGTTCTAGAAATACACATTGGCTTAAAACACATTTTGGTCCAATGATGTTTCTTCTATTCCTATCTTTATGAGTTACTCTTGAGACTGAATGGACCCACACGAAATGTATAGGATTCAAATACCCGACGAATTTGCTAGCTAGAATGTTCGGCAGACCTCACTTTTTACCTTGGTGTCTAGCCAGGCATGTCTGCACTGGCTAGACTCTTGATCCCGTCTGGTAAGCTAGGGTGCTCGGCAAACATTACTTTTTATCTTGATGTCTAGCCAGACATGCCTGCTCTGCCTAGATCGTTGATCTCGTCTATGAGCTAGATTCCTCAGCAGACATCTCTTTTTACCTTGACATTTATATTCATGTAAGTAAATAAGTAAACAATAATATCAATAACCAGCCATAATAGGCGGCAAACAGTTTAAATTATGCAGAAATTGAAGTAGAAACGGTTAATGAATAGTATTATCCCCACCAGATTTGACTTTGATACTAAAGACACAGAAGTAAACAGTATTTAGGAGGGCAAACAGTTTAAATTATTGATATTGTTTTTACTGTTTTTAATTAGATTTTCTAGCCAAGCATACCAAAGTAGGTATGCTTAGCCAGACCATTGATCCCGTTTGTGAGTTAGAGTGCTCGATAGACATCAGTTTTTTACCTTGGTGTCTTGCTAGAAATGTAATTCTAGCTAGAACCTTGATTCCATTTGCGAGCTAGAGTGCTCGACCTACATCACTTTTTAATCCCAACTGGTGGGTTATATTGCCGCACCAGTAATGACTTTTTAATCCTTACTTGTGGGCTATATTTTCACGCCAATCATCACTTTTTAATCCTGACTGGTGGACTAGATTCCCGCAGCAGTCATCACTTTTTAGTCTCGACTGGTGGGCTAGATTAGTAAATTAGTCATCACTTATTAATCCCAATTAATGGGCTTGATTGCTCGACTAGTCATCACTTTTTAATCCTTCATCGCATGTTGTGGAAGAGTCAATTTTCTCCATTTATTTGATAAATGTTACTGAGGATGCGATCTATGTTTTCCATTACACCTTAGAGTTGGCCATTAAAAGGGGGGCCACTTCTTCCGCTCTAATGCGGGGGAGAATACCGAGGTGGAGACTGAAAGACGACCATGCATCTTATTTCTCGAGCTCCCGCTCTCCCTCTTTTATTGGGTTGTCCTTCCTGAGTTCTATATTCTGCTTTGGGAGTACGTGTCGATTTGTCCTAAACCATCGATCATGGATGTTCTAGTGGGAGAATGATTAACCACTCTGGGCCTTTAAGTTCCTCACAAGGGTTATTCCTTGGGAAGTGCGCTAGCTACATGCTATTTCTCTCCTATGATTTACTCCACTTCATGCAGGAGCTTGGGAGGGACATGCACGCATGCCTCACTAGTAAAGCCTGATCTTGTTGAAAACTGGCGTAAGAGGTCTTGTGACAATCTTTATCCTCTCACTAGGGCTTCATGTATTGAATTTTCTTACAAGCTAGCATAAATATACATGGTGTGAGAGTTGGAAAAATGCCTGTTGCGAACGATTGATGCGAGGCTTTGTATTTCAATTGAGAATGAAACCTAGCCCGTTTATCCGTGCCTCGTGGCTTTCATTTTACGCGAGAGCCTTGCAAAATTGTTAGTGGCCAAAAGGACACCAAGGAGTTAGGCGGAGGGTGGCCTACCGGTATTTTCCTCCATCTTCCGTAGCTACTCACATATTGCCTCCATAAGGCCCTTTAGGGGTCTCTGCCTTCATTTTTTCTTCAGCGGCCTCTCCCTCCTCCATCATCTTCCTAGGATGACCCCAAACCAGAACCTTATAAAAGGGGAGCTTGGCCATCCGAATTCTGGTTTTGTTGTGGTCTCGATTTCCTTGAGGGGTCGTGGTTTCTCTAGGTACATGTGTCGTCTCATCCTTTCCAGGAGAGTTTTCCCCCATGGTCCTGCGAGTGCGTGGCGACTCCGTCATCGGGCATTTATGTCATGGGGAAGGACCATTTTTGTGCAAGTGACCATCATGAGTTGGGCAGTGACTAGCACGCCTTTCCTCTCTGTCCTGGTTACCTCAGATGTTATAACCACCGTATCCTTCTCCCTTCACTGTATAGTCATTATGACTGTGAAAGGTCCTTCTTCCACTAGGGGAAAGGGTGAATCCTCTTTCTTATCCTGAACTTCATCGGCATATGATGCCAAAATCATCTTCTCATTGTGGGAGAGAAGAGGTTTCAAGTGTTTTGAATATGAAAATTTTTTATCATTGTCCCCACAGATGACGCCAACTGTTGATGTCGAAAACTTCAACAGTCATGTTGCATGCAATCTTCCATCTGGCTAGAGCTCCTCATGACCTCAACCTTTGTAAAACACAAATAAAGAAACCAAAGAGCGAGGGAACCAATGGGTGGTTTCCTCGCCTAAGGGTCTCCGATGCCTAAGTCACTATCTTGGCGATATTTTGACAGTTTCCTTAGGGGAGAAAGTAATATACCTCTTTCCTTAGTAGATGGGGGTATTAGTACTTGGAATCCTGTCGAGAAAGTATGTCGAGGAAGTCTCGGGAGTGTATTGGGGAAGCTTCCTGGGACACGATGACTGTGACGACTGTCCTTGATTGGACGGAAGAGAGGCGACCTTTGACATAAAGTGACGGGCATTAAATGTTGACATGCTTTTGAAGTAGCCAGCCAGGGGTTACTCTGACATTCTTCTGTGATAATTGGGCTTGTTAGGCGTTTGGGCCTATAGGGAGATGCCACCTGGGATGTTACTTTCGACAGATAATGATGATCCTGACACTCAGAGATATCCAAGCTCTCTTCACGAGCTCAATCTTTGTTGTCTTACATGTACTCGGGTCTGTGCAACCCAATCTCCTTCCAGATTAGCTAGGTGAGGTTAGTTCTTCTCTCCTCCGGAATATTCATTTGTTATTGGCTCTCTGCTGCGGTGTAACATGTATTGTCTTGTCATTAGTGCTCATGAAAACACCTATAACACGCGTGAAAAAGTTTTTTATTCAAGCAATTATGTAAATAAAAGGAATGAAACTGATAAAGAATTAAAAATTAGTTGTTATAAGATATTAAATATTTTAAACATTAATAACTATAAGTATAATAAAATTTATAGTATCTTTTAATTGATATGTAACAAAATTTTTACATATATAATCCAATCAAGTTTTGTAATTTGGCATTCACTAATCGCGTAAGAGTATCAATGGTCCAAATTTAGTATAATATATTCCAATCGAATCCAATTTGATTAGGATAGTATAATACAGGCTCCCAAACCTATTCTAAGAGTCATTTGGTATAAGAGTATCTTAACCTAAATGCTTGGAATAATTTAGTCATTAAAAATTAGTAAGTATGTAAGTAAAAATGAATAAAAAGAAAATAATATTAAAAAATATTATATTTTACCAAAGAAATAAATTAACAATTATATGTTACCCTATTATAAATTAAGTAATAAATAATGAAAAAAAATAAATTAATTAAGAACTCATACATAAACATAATTCAATTCAATAGCAAACTTAAAAATTTATATTTATACTTATAATATTCCATTCCACATTCCATAAAAACAAACAAAGCAATTTAACATTCTCATTATTAAAACATAACATTACCAAGTATAACAAACAAAATAATCTTAACTTTTTGGACATATATTTTCTTACAATCATATTCCGACAATCTTATTCTGAAAAACATTTACTCGCAGTTTTAAAAGCAAACGACTCTTAAGAATTATAATGCCTTTAGGCTGATGAAGACTTCAATTTATACAAATTACAACCAAAAGTAATGATTTTGAAATAATACTATAAAGCCAAAATTCAGACAATGAAATAATAAAAAAAATGAAATTATTTTATACAGCCAAACGTAATGGTTTTGAAGACTTCAATTTTTAAAAAATATAGTTGTTGATGATAGAAAGTAATAGGTGTACCGGGACATTAAAAAATGACTGGTGCTTCCGTAGCACCTTCAGCATCTTACTAAACCTATTAAATTATTATAATAAAAGTAAAAGAATCAACAAAAAAGAAAACATAAAAAATAAATCAGTAGAATCTAAAAGGAAATTTGTTATAAATATCATCAGAAATAAACAAAAAAATAAAAATTTGGAACATTCCACTATCAAGTATGAGTAGCTATTAGGGGCCCTTGACGCTAAATAATTTACAACATGGTTTACCCTCTTGATAAATGCTAGTGGCAAAATGAAGTCCATCTAATCGAGTAAATTTAAACATCTATCTCAAACATGACGCCAACGCCAATTGATCTTTTAAGATCTAGAATGAAAAATGACCACCACATAGATATAATCACTTTCTAACCATAATTGTCTCAAAGCAATAGTCCAAATATAAACAATTACATGATAACACAAGTCAACTCAGTCTCCATAGAAAAACATACGCGGTGATAAATACCATAACAACCTTTAACTTCTAGTATAAATTATAAATTGATATTCAATAAATTATAAGTTCAATTATAAATTGATAATTCAGCTTAATTTACCCTTTAACTCCTGCCATACCTCAAGAAATTCCTGGTACTTGACACAATTCATCATTTCTGAACAGTGATCAAAATACAATCTGTTTTTCAAATCTCTTAGTTGAAATAGTCTGCTGTTCAAATCTCTTGCTTTGAAAGTGAGTAAAATGTTTAGTATTAGCATTCATGAAAAAAACAAAATTTCTCTTAATACTATAATGATGTGATGGTTAAATCATCTCACATAAAATTTATAATCACTAATTATTGATTATGTGAAATCCATAATTATTGATTTAATAATGAGCTCACTCTTGATATCGATACCATATATGAGAATTGGTACATGGCTCAATAAAATGGGAAGTTGGAGATGGAGGGGCAGGGGCAAAATGGTAAGTTGGACATGGATAACTTATACAGATGAGAAGACAAGAAAAGAGGAAGGAGAGAGAGAGTGAAAAACAAAACAGCATATCACATCAGTCCCTATCAGATGGGAGCCTGGCTAGAAGTTGATGACTAATGACTCACTACCCCTTTATTTATTATTCTCTCTTTTAATTTTATTATTTTTAATAAATTTACAGTGCCTCTGTAAATGACTAGCAGAGTGAGTAATGTAACGGTTGACCAGTTGTGCCCAACCAGCATTCATTATATGGTTTTAGGAATACTACTTTACATAAGTGAGCAGATGAGGATTAGATTTAATCTAATTATTTTTGAATTAATATATTATTTTTTAAATTTTTTCTTGAGCTGATCTGTTCAAATTTGATTAAAAAATCATGTCTAATTTCGCTGCATACTCATTCGAAAAGAGATACATTAATTTACCACTTATTAATACCTCAAAAATACAGAAAATTTACTCGTAGGAAGTTGTTTTGCTATATCAGGACGAACATTATTACCATTTCAAAAGCAATTTTTTATTATTATTATTCATGCTATAATGAAAAGGTTTGAAATATTTGAAAAGATTAAGCCTATATTAATCAGATAAATGATTGAATATGCTTTACATACCTTTATTTGAGAATTTACAGAATAAAAATGTATGGAAGGAAATAGAGTATAAGGCATTTTTCAGGTTCGATGCCCCAAAAGAACAATTAGGTTCTCTTGCTAGTTAGTTCGTATCTAAACTAACACCAAACATTATTTGATTTCAATCAATATTTGCTTGAAACCACACTAGTTGTTGTTTGCTACAAGCAAGTGTGTCAAAGTCAAGGCTGGTGGGTGTCAAAGTCTAACACTTTGAAGTTATATACAATTCAATTCAATTCAAAATCAGACCTGCCATTTTTTTTGAAACCCCAAACAAAGAGGAGAAACTATTATTCAGAAATCAAAGAATTACAATGAAAATAAGGACAATCAGAATTCAAAAGAACGTCTAAAAACCCAGGAAAAGAATCCACCCAAATAGAACAATCCTTCGACACCAAGGCCTGATTAGCAACACAGTCACTAACAGAATTAAAATTTCTCTGACAGTAAATAAAATCGATAACTCTCAACTCCTCACATTCCTTGGAAATGTCACAGATCAGCTTAGAAACTTCCTGCTCCTATCTAAGACTTCCCTTCAGTAATTTGATCACGTTAAGAGAATCCGATTCGATGATAACTGGCTGGATTCCGGCAGATTTAGCAATTCTTAAACCTTCAACCATGGCCGACGCCTCAGCAAGCAGGGGAGAGAGACTCCTGTCAACAAATTTTGACAGAGCTAAAACAGGGGAACCTCTTTGGTCTCTGATGATAGCTCCCAACCCGATTCCATCAACCCCACTACCACAAGCTCTAATAATCCCCAGCCAACTGGAGATAGAAACGGAGATGATAACAACCCGATTCCTTACTGTTGAAATGATAGAAATTTTCAAGCATATCCATGGTCCTTTGAATCACCGAATCAAGGTTTCGGGAAGTTCCCCCATGAATCAACCTATTTCTCTCCATCCACCAAGCCCAAACCAGCGTTAAAAACATTGCCCACTCCGCATGGGCAACAGTGGCTTCACAAGTAAGCTGCCTAATCCAACTATGCTATATATGGTCTCAATTATTTTTGCTTTCTTTTTCTCTGAATAATTTTCTATGTTATCGCAGCTTATATGATGATTGAAAGTCAGAATAAGAGAGGATATAATGCATTTTCCATTTGTGTGCCCTCCCTAGATGAACTTAAATCAATACTTGTTTTTGCTCCTCTAATGGTTTTAACAATGGTCTTAAAGTTATGATTGTGCGCAAGATTTTTTTAGTTTACTCTTAACAACTGCTGACATGGTAATGAGTGATCCTTAAGAGAAGGTTTTAATTGCTGCCAATCACTAGGAGATCTTTGATTCTGTCTTTATGTTATCATCTCCGTCAAGCTGAAAGGGGACGTCTTCACTTAAAGATTGTCTTTTAAGTAATTGAATTGAGGTGTTGATAGGACTTTGATAAGAAGATCAACTAGTTGTTCAACAGATGGAATAGTTGGTTAATTGTTTATTTTATAGTCCGTTAAATGGAATGAGTGGTGATGCTATTTGTACAGAGCATTGATGCAGGTTTAGCATGATATACAACATTTTGAGTTATACTTACACTGTTGGGCATATATATAAAAATGGGTTTTGGCTTTTAGCCAAATTGGGTTGACCTTGCTTTATTCACTTTTATGTTACTTGTGGAACCATTGTCTCAGGTCATGATAAGCTTTCTTCTTCAGTAATATCCTAATTCTGCATTCCTCCTTTGGCCTTGTTAAATCTTAGTATATTTGTCATCTCTTACTTTCCCCCGTTTTCAATTTCAGTATTTTGTAGGTATTTTGTAGATCATAATACAAAGCTACTGAGTCACTTTCCTACATTACCAGACGACAAGTTGTCAAGGTATGATGAATTTAATGAAAATTTGATCTCTTATATAAACTCTAATGTTGCAGAGATGGGAGTGTCACAATTGATGTGGAATTTATTATGTAGCATATGCTTCTTCTCTTTGTTTGGAGTCAAAGATTTAGATGGCCTTATCCCCTCAAAATAATTGTAGATTTACGAGAAATCTAGATGATGAATATCTTTAAACTTCATTACCGTATTGTTTCCTGTAATAGATTGCACCAATTTCCTTGATCATAGAGCATACGGTTGGTCTTGGTATGATCAATAAAATCTTTGTAGATTGGCCAAAAATAGGTTTGCAACTTCTTGGACTTGTCATTTGTAACATAATTACTTATCTTATTGCTGATTTTAATTGATTGGATATCTTATATTCTCTTCCCCCCATTTTAAGGAAAGCTTTAGGGTATGACTTCACATGATTGATGCTAGAGCTTGGAGCTTGAGCTTTCGGCCAAATTCGATCGTTTCTACTCGAATTTCATATTAGGAAATCTGAAAGTTTTCTGGTTTGCCTAATCTTTGTCTTCTCTTCTAAGTCTCTTTTGAAACTGTTTTATTATTTAATTGCATTTGAAATCTTGTATGACTCAGCAAATTGAGACATTAAATCCCAAGCATCTGAGTAAGAACCGATAAAACTCCCAGCAAAGAGAGAAATTCCAAAAAGATTTAGCTTTTTCGCAAAACCATAGGGCTTGCAAGTAGTATATTCCACTCTTCTGCAATATGGGCATAAATTGTCCACTTTAACTCCCCTCTGGCTAAGATTGTCAACTGAAGGGATAATGTTATGAAAAATTCTCCAAGAAAAAAGCTTGATCTTGTTTGGAACCTTACTATTCCACACTTTCAGCCACCATTTTCTTTTTTCACTGTTGTCCGAAGAAGAAGGCAAATCTAGTAACTCCCTGGCTAATTTGTAACCAGATTTTACTGTGTATTTACCACTTCTATCAAAATGCCAAAGGAGCTTGTCTTCTCCACTTCCATTCTCAAAGGGATTCTGAGAATCAAATCAACCTCAAACTCGTTAAAGCTCTGCCTGACAAGGGGAATGTTCCAATCCGATTCTGAAGAAATAAGCTCACAGATTCGTGAATCATTATGCAGCTTTGGCTCTGAAAAAGGCCTGAAATTATACTTTAGAGGCAACCGATTATCGTGATAGATCTTCATTAGGCTCCCACTGTCGATTCTCCATCTAACGCCCTTAGCCAATAAATCCCCACCCCAGAATAAGCTCCTCCAGATAAGAGAAGAATTCCTTCCCACTTTAGCTTCCAGCAAACAACAAGAATTGAAATATTTCCCTTTAACCACCCTCACCACCAAAGAGTTGGGATTGGACAGAATCCTCCACGATTGGCTAACATAGTTGTCGAAGAAAAAGAAGTAAAAGCTGCAGCCTCAGAAGGAAATCTTCATCATAGGCAAAAAAGGGAAGCAGAACAGAGACTTTCACCAAACACAGTGGGTGTCTAACCATTTCTGGTAAAAAACGATTTCAGACTTCAAGTAGGCGTCCGTTGGAAATCATAGGAGATCATAGGCAACCGTTAGAATCATTTGTATATATATATATCCTTCCTCATTGTAAACAAATATAATTTTTTCCTTCAATAAAAGATCAGAACCAGAAAGGTTCATCATTTCTACAGCTCATCATTTTCCTTTTAAGATCAGAACCAACAGGTTCATCATTTCTACATGGTATCAGAGCAGTGATTCTGAGAACCAACTCATATGGTAGAACCATCAACCTCCGGCCAGCTTCACCACCATGACACCAATCCCAGACTAACCTCCATCCTGCTCACTGGCCACAACTACATACCGTGGCCCAGGGCGGCTCAGGTGAGCCTGAAAGGAAGAGGCAGACTGGGCTTCGTGAACGGCAGTAAGCCAAGACCAGACCGAAACTCAGAGGAATGGGACATCATGGACAGCCAGGTAATGACCTGGATAACTAATTCAATAGACCCAAAACTCAGTGAAATCTTTTGTTTTTGTGAAACAGGACAGGAACTCTGGGAAGAAATACGGAGCAACTATTGTGAACAAAACAATTTTGCGCAAGTCTTTGAACTTAAACGAGAGATCTCCCAAGTAAAACAGGGGGACAGATCAGTACCGGAGCTAACCGGGTTTTTAAAATCTAAGTTCAAAGAACTTGAAATCCTGGGACCGATGACCACTGACCTGAAGGAACTCCAAGAACGGGCTGAGCAGGATATGGTTTTCCACTTCTTGACAGCTCTCGATTCAAGCTACGAAGCATTTCGAGCTCAGATCTTGATGTCGACAGAGAAGCCAACTTTTGCCACGGTCTCAGCCATGGTTTAAAGAGAAGAAACCAGGCGACGAGTAATGAGTACCAGAGATGACAAGGCGGAGGCACTAGCCATGGCGACCCGCGGCTTCCTCCGAAACCCTAACCCTAAGGAAGGGGGAAGACACCGCGAACAACCAGGCGAGCAGGTGAAATGCAGCCACTGCCGAAAGGAAGGGCACACCCACGCCCGGTGCTGGAACCTGCACCCTCATCTCCGGCAGAACCAGAGAAAGTTCCAGAATGAGCGAGGGAGCTGCGCGAAAAGTGACGAGCGAGGAGGCTCAGCGAAAACCTTTCCCTTTTATACCGAGGGTTTCAGCGGAGCGGGTCATGGGTCAGGACCCGACCCAGACCGCAGGGCACATAAGACAGATGGACCCGATTCGGGTAATGGGTACCGACCCGACTGAATGGAAGAAATAGACCGATCCGGATCCATTAGAGCAGACCTGCACCCAGACAACAACGCACAGATGGCTACACTGCTCAAACAATTCGGAGAATTTTTGCGCGATACCTCAGGTTCATCCATTTGCAATACTGTCAATTATTTTTCTAAATCTGCAAATTTTTGTCACAACTTAGAACACTGGATAATAGACTCTGGTGCCTCCGACCACATGACTTATAACACAAAAAATCTACACAGTCTCACTAAATTAGAAAAACCACAACACGTGACGGTAGCCAATGGAAATAAAGTTTCAATTTTTGGCACATGGTCAACCACACTCTTCACAAAAACCATTAACAACGTACTTTGTCTACCCAATTTTAACTCCAATCTCCTATCCGTCAGTAAAATAACCAAAGACTTAAAGTGCAATGTTACCTTTTCACCTGACAAAGTAATTTTTCAGGATCGAGTCACCGGGAGGAAGATTGGTGAAGGGAAATTTAGAAACGGTCTGCACTACTTAGAAGATACCGACAAAACATGCCTGGCCACTTCCAGTACAGTACCAAAAGACAAAATATTACATTAGAGATTCGGTCATCCCTCCGACAAAATCCTAAACAAATTACTTGGTTGTAATTCAGACTCTAGAAGTTGCTCAGTCTGCAAACTCTCAAAACAAACCAGATTACCCTTTCCACTATCTAGTAGTACGACAATTTGATGTTTTGAATTAATTCATTCTGATGTTTGGGGACCTGCCCCAGTTGACTCATATAATAAATTCAAATATTTTGTTACATTTATTGATAATTTCTCTCGCACCACATGGTTATATCTTTTGAAATCAAAAAATGAAGTCTGCAGTCGTTTTCAAGAGTTCAACAATTTAGTCGAAACTCAATTTGAAACAACCATAAAAATCTTTAAGTCTGACAATGGAACCGAGTATACTAACAACACCTTTTTTGAGTTTTTTAAACAAAAGGGTATACGACATCAAACCACCTGTATCCACACCCCACAACAAAACGGTGTCTCAGAACGCAAAAACCGACACCTTCTTGAAATGACTAGGTCTCTCCTCCTCCAAAACAACGTACCCAAAAGATACTGGTCCGATGCAATACTCACAGCAACGTACCTTATCAATCGATTACCCAGTGTAAAATTGCATCTGAAAATCCCTATAGAAATTATCAAAGGTAGCAAAATTAATCTTGATCACATACGAGTATTCGAATGTACATGCTACGTACACATTCCAAAACTTGATAAATTAGACAAAACCTCAGTCAAAACCCTATTTTTGGGGTATTCCGCTGAAAAAAAAGGTATAAGTGCTACGACCCAATAAACCATAAACTCTACATCTCGCGCGACGTACAATTTTTAGAACTAGAATCCTATTACCCAAAGGACTCCGACAATCATAACCACCACCAAACGTTTCCGCTACCTAACAGTATTATTTCCTCCGATATCATAAGACAGGAACATGATACCACATCAACCGCGCCTGAGACAACTACCTTAGGGGGAGCAACTGATGAGGCAGTTGTCACTGATGAAGCAGTAATCGTAAGAAGATCAACAAGGCAAACTCAACCCCCAGCAAGATTAAAAGACTACGTGTCCCATCAGGTTCTATACCCTATCCAAAATTTCCTATCTTATGATAAAATCTCTAACATCCACAGGGCATACTTGGGAAAAATTGATGAAACAGATGAGCCAAAGACCTATCAAGAAGCCCAACTCGACCCTAAATGGAGAAAGGCGATGAATGAAGAACTCCTAGCCTTGGAAAAGAATGAAACTTGGGACATAATCCCACTATCCAACGGGAAGAAAACCATAGGATGTAAATGGGTCTACAAGATCAAATACAACAGTAACGGCACTATCGAGATATATAAAGCCCGACTAGTTGCCAAAGGCTTTACTCAGACATATGGAGTGGATTACCAGGAGACGTTCGCTCCAGTGGCAAAAATGAACACAATCCGAGTGCTACTATCCGTTGCCACCAACTTCAGCTGGGAACTATATCAAATGGATGTAAAAAACGCATTTCTCCAAGGAAATCTGGAAGAAGAAGTATATATGTCCCTACCTCCAGGACACGAGAAAGCAACGCACCCATCTCTGGTATGTAGATTAAAGAAGGCTATCTACGGCCTGAAACAGTCACCAAGGGCATGGTATGGAAAATTAAGCCCGTCTCTTTTAATGATTAACTTCGTCAAAAGCACTGCCGACTCATCTATGTTCGTCAAACACACGAACAACTCCACCACCATCGTTTTAGTCTACGTAGATGACATTATCATCACCAGAAATAACCACGATGAAATATGGAGTGTTCAAGAATTTCTAAAAGGAGAGTTTGATATTAAAGCTCTAGGAAAACTGAAATACTTCCTAGGGGATAGAAATATCTCACTCGAAAAAGGGATTGTTTCTATCTCAAAGAAAATATATCTTAGACTTGTTAAAAGAAATAGGCATGATAGGGGCAAAACCTGCTAGCACACCAGTGGAAACCAACATGAAAATAGGACTGAATGATAGCAAGTCAATAATTGATATAGGCCAATATCAGAGACTAGTAGGAAAACTAATTTATCTAACGGTTACAAGACCAGATATCACTTTTGTAGTTAGCGTTATCAGTCAATTCATGCACGCACCCTGCACAAATCATCAGGCAACCGTAGAAAGGATACTCAGATACCTTAAAGGAACACCCGACCAAGGGATATGGATGAAGAGAACCGGGGCAAACTTCGTTGTTGGATACACTGACGCTGGCTGGGCAGGTAGTTATGATAGAAAATCTACAACTGGCTTCTGTGTCTTTGTAGTGAAAATTTAGTAACCTGGAAGAGCAAGAAACAAACTGTTGTAGCAAGGTCAAGTGCAGAGGCAGAATACAGAGCCATGGGCTCCACTGCTAGCGAACTCACATGGATTAGACATCTCCTTCAAGACATGAAGGTCGAGATAAGAAAACCGATAGAGATGCACTGTGATAACCAAGCAGCACGTCATATTGCAATGAACCCCATTTTTCACGAGAGAACCAAACACATTGAAGTGGACTGTCATTTCATAAGAGAGAAAGTACAGTATGGAGAAATCACCATTCCCTTTGTACGTAGTGAATACCAGCTAGCCGACATCTTCACCAAAGCCCTTGACAAAAATAACCTCCAAAGAATACTTGACAAGTTAGGCTCGATCAACCTATACGAACCCAACTTGAGGGGGAGTGTTGAAGAAAAAGAAGTAAAAGCTGCAGCCTCAGAAGGAAATCTTCATCATAGGCAAAAGAGGGAAGCAGAACAGAGACTTTCACCAAATACAGTGGGTGTCTAACCATTTATGGTAAAAAACGATTTCAGGCTTCAAGTAGGCATCCGTTGAAAATCATAGGAGATCATAGGAAACCGTTAGAATCATTTGTATATATATATCCTTCCTCATTGTAAACAAATATAATTTTTTTCTTCAATAAAAGATCAGAATCAGAAAGGTTCATCATTTCTACAGCTCATCATTTTCCTTTTAAGATCAGAACCAACAGGTTCATCATTTCTACAATAGTTTAGTTAAAAAGAGCCAGATCTTTAAAACCCAAGCCCCCTCCAGTGTTTAGAGATACACAGCTTATTCCAGAGCATCCAATGCATTTTACGGTAGGAGTTGTTAAAACCCCACCAAAAATTGGCACAGAAACTATCAAGTTCATTGCATAGATTAGCAGGAAGTTTAAACACACTCATATAGTAAGTGGGTATTTCTTGTACAACAACATTCAATAAAACTTCTTTACCGGTATCAGAGAAAAATGACTCCTTCCATGATTGAAGTCGTTTCCAAACTTTATCCTTAATACAGGAAAAAAGTTTCCCTTTATTTTTTGCCCATGGATGGGAGACCCAGATATTTCTCATGACACTGGACAATGGGGATTTGAAGAATCCAATAGATGTACTATCTAGATTCTTGGAGAGAATTAGGGCTAAACGATAAAGCCAGATTTGTCCAGGTTAATTTTCTGACCAGAAGCCAATTCGTAGCCCACTAGAATAGACTTAATAACCTCTTCCTCATTCACATTGGCCCGGGCAAAAATAATGCTATCGTCAGCGAAGAGAAGATGGGATAAACTTGGATTGCCTCTTGAAATTTTAACACCATGTAAAACATTCTTAGTCTCAAAAACTTTGATCATAGATGAGAGAGCTTCCACACAGAGTATAAATAAATATGGGGATAAGAGATCTCCCTACGTAACCCCTAGTAGGCTTAAGAAAACTTCTAGGATTGCCATTAATAAAAAAAGAGAATGAAACACTTTGGACATAGTTCATGATCTTTCTAATCCACCCATCCTCAGAACCCATGTTCTCCATAATTTTCTTGATGAAATCCATTCAACTCGATCTTAAGCTTTACTCATATCGAGCTTTAGAGAAATCATCCCATTTTTTCCTGCTTCAGATCTTTGATATGATGAATACTCTCAAAACCCATAATTGCATTATCTGTAATGAGCCTACCTGGAATGAACGCACTTTGATTTTCTGAAATGAAAACGTCCATAAAACCTTTAAGTCTATTAGCTAAAGCATTCCCCACTATTTTATAGATGACGTTACATAAACTGATCGGTCGAAACTCTACCACTTTGGATGGATTGATTTTCTTCAGAATGAAAATGATGTTGGTATGGTTGAAAGCTCCTATCTCAGCTTTGTTATTCAAAATGTTAAGACATGTTTCTAAAACATGAGAACCAACAATACTCCAATACCGTTGAAAGAGGACCGTTGAAAATCCATCAAGAGCCCGAGCTTTCGTAGGATGCATCTGATTAGGAGTGGAAGAAATATCTGATTTCGTAAAAGGTTCAATCAAAGCCCTGTTAATCTGGTCCGTAACAACTATTGGAATGGATTGCACCACCTTATTAACTGCTTCATCATAGGGCTTGGAAGAACTGAAAATGTCAGCAAAGTATTTAAAAACAATCTCCTCCACACGATTTAGATCATCAGTCCAAACACCTTGGTTGTCCTCCAACCCTTCAATTCTATTCACTTTTTTTCTACGAGAAGCATGATTGTGAAACCACTTTGTATTTCTATCCCTCACATTGAGCCAATTCTCCCTTGATATTTGTTTCCAATAAATTTCCTCTGCAAGAAGAAGATTATCGATCTCCTTCTCTTTTGACCGAATAATTTTAAGATTTTAATGAGCAAGATTGGACTCGAATAACTGAGTTCCTTTTGCAATTTATTAATTCAACGCGGAACATTACCAAAGGTCTCTTTCCCCCAACTGCCAAAAACGGCTTTGCAGCCATCCAATTTTGGCCCCAACGAAGATGCCTCAAAGGTGGAATGAATATAATACCAGCTATTTTTAACAATCTCAATAAGGTCTGGGTGTTCGGTCCACATCTTTATGAATCTAGTCTTATCCATTCTGGTCCCCGAATTTAAACCAAGGCTGGAAGAGAGACGAGAGACCTGCCATTTTCTTATGGTTGACATTATAGCTTTGATTTTAGCATTCACACACTGAAAGTAAGCTAGCTTCATTAATATTTAATGCAGTTGGAAATATCTCTTGTATTATTTCTAAATATATAAGTATTAATGCCATTAGCTTTGTTAAGAGATTTTGTTGAGATTTTTTGTCAACAAAACAATTCCATTAATAACTTTAGATTCTACAACCATAGCAATAACATTAAAAAAAACACTTGTTTCCGCACCAGAATATAACTATTTGCGAAAACCACATTGAGCTAGCTTATGAGCTAAAAGAATATTATAATTATGATATATATATGCATGAACCCTAACCTAACCTTTTCGTTAAGAGATTCATTAAGGGCTCTATTGCTTTTTTAGCTATTCATCTTTATTTGTCATTCTTTTCATGAAGAAAGTCTCAACCTACCCAAATTAAGTTGAATCCTAACAGATAAAGGATTATAATTGCGTCCAAAATCATACCCGATTTAATTGAGATTTGAATGATCTTATATCAGTTGTGGATGTTGCGTGAGAGATGTGCATTAAAGCGAAACTTCTAACTCGAAAGATGCCTTTTGGGTTATATCTAGAGAACAAATCCATGACACTACAAGGCCTGTCGCTTGGGGAACAAATTAGACCTGTTGGTTAATTTGACTTTTGTCTTATGAAGTTCTTTGGGAGAACTATGTAAATGCCTAAATGAGGTCCGACTAACAAAAAACTGTGAGAAAAAGTTGTAAATTAATCAGAGTAACTAATTTAATTACTAAACTAACACCAATGTAACTAATTTCTTGACGTAACTAATTTAATTAAACATGTATAATTTTCATAACTAAATTAGTTACTCACGCTTTTTTATAACTTATTTGTTCTTCGTCCATTTTCTTAACTGACACCTTGAAACATGTCTTTTTTATGATTTCTCACCAATTTCTTATATAACAGTTCGGGCACATATCTATCTACACTGTAAGACCTATTAACATGATATACTAAAGCAATGGAGCTTAACTCAAACTGAAAACAACCTTATGAGTTGAGAGTTGTTCTAAGTTAATATTCTTAGCCCAAAACATATTTCTCAATCGATGTTACTTTGTTAACAGCCCCATCACGTGCATGCCGATCGTTCACCTCATCCTTGTCACGTGAAAATGTAGTATGGCTCACCTTTGCTTGAGTTCACTTTAATATCATGTTAAAATTTCAGGGTCTGACTCATAACAAAAAGCTAGCTATGAGTTGAGATTTGACCCAAGTAGGGATGTGTACGGTTCGGTTCGATTGATTAGTAAGCTATTTTTATAATCGAACCAAATACATCAATTATCTAAATCACTGAATCAAACCGATTAGTGTATGTGAACCGAACCAAAGTAGAAGTTTCGGTTCGATTATTTATAGTATATATACAAACACACATATACTAAGTATTAATATATATATATATATATATTTTTATGGTTGTAATCGGTTTGAACCAATTACTATTTAAGAGAAAAAAGTAATCCGAATTTGCAACTCTTTAAGTCAACGGAATCGAATGGAACTGATGAAATAAAAGAATCAACTGAACCGATTCAGTTCGATCGGTTCGGCTCAATTCAAGCGATTCAGCTGGTTTCTGCACACCCTTGACTCTAAAGTAATATTCTTAGTTTAAGATAAATTCTTAGTCGATGTAAATTAGTTTAAAAAATAATATAAATCTTCAAACACATTTTGTGTTTGTAAAATAGTGATGATCTTTTCTATTGCTGAATAGTGAAAGTAACTCAAAAGAAAATGCAGGGAAACCCAGGATTCATCAATTCATTAATTTCATCGTTCAACATCAAATGAGACCTTCTAAGTAAACATGGTTGTGAATAACGGTCTGTTGTGAACTAATTTCCAAAGGAAAATTTTCCCAAACATTTAAGATTTTAAAGTTAATCATTTTGCTTGTGTTATTAGTTACCACCCCTTTCTTGTGTTAATATTATTTATTATTATTTGTCTTGATGCATCTACTGATTATTATTATCAATAACATTAAAAAATTACTTATTATTACTTGATCAAAAAATAAAATTCTGAGCAACGAGTTGATGAGAGAAATTGACATGTACACTTCAATTATACAAGTAACTTGAAGAATGATAAAAATGTAGATGATAAACTAAAAAGCCCAAATTTTGAAAAGCAGGACAAAATTTTCAAAAATCAGTTTTCAAATAGATCATATATCCAAATTGATGAAATTTCAAGTGATGACACAAACACTTCAACAACTTTTCTATAAATCCTAAAGATGAAGCCTGCTATTTTTTTTTCCAAAGAAGAAATCATTTCATTCCTCGAGAAGATGTACATCCTTGACCAAAAATAACAAAAAGTCAACGAGAAGGGCATGAGCCTGAGTTACAACTATAGCAACCAGGCACAGCTTTGGGAGCTATTGTTTTAGCACAACTAGCTAGACTACGTTTGTCTAAGTTAATAACAACCCTAATTACATTGTAGAGCGTTTAAAGGATGAGAAGTTTTCACTCGCTTCTTTGGCAGTCACAAGCTCATTGATGTTCATTTTCTATAAATTTAAAGCTCATATAGGGTCTAGATTCAAAACTTTGAAGACGCAAGTGTTTCTATATGTCCATAAGCTCCATAGATCATACACTCCAGCTTTGACAAAATTAGAGTGATGTGAAAAATAGCACGATAATTGTAGCAAACTCCTCCAAACCATGCAGAAGTCATTGTCACTAAAATATGATGCAACAAGCTGAATGTATGAGGAAAACTAAAATGCTCGTTTAAACGAGTAATGAAAGAGCAAGTGAATGATCCATTCTTCATAATTGTTGCACAGAGGGCATGCCGTCGCATTAAGGTCACATCGTCTTTGAATAAGAACATCCCTAGTAGATAAACAACCCTTAGTACAACTCAATACGAAGAACTTCAACCTTGGGGCTACATCAAGTTTCCATGGAGAGAGCCATACATTCTGATATGCTTCTGAGTTACCCTTGCATCTAAAGGATGAGGATCCAACATTGCCCACATTTTGTAAATGTTTGGCTAAATGATAACCGGGTGTTACAATATAGTTGCCCATCTTGTGATATGCCCTTCATAAGGAATCATGCACTAATGATCCGGGACAAGGGAATAGTGAGGATGATAAAAGCTTCAACACGAGTGAATATGGATTTGATTTTGTCCTCATCCTATGCCCTGTCTGAAGGCATGAATAAGTCATTAACTAGGTTGACTGAAGGTTCTGGGGGTGAGCACATGAAAAATCCATTCTCCCTAAGGATCCAAGGTCTCGCCAAACGTGAATGGAGATATCATCCCTAATTTTTCATAAGATACATTTTCAAGAAGTTGTTTACCCCAACTGAGACTGCGCCAGCCATAAGAGGCTCTATTTGGCACTTGGCTCAGAGGAAATCCTTTCGATGGAAATACTTGTGACATAAAACTCAAGCTAGAAGGGAGGAAGGCTTTGTTCAAATTCGGAAGCAGTTCTTAGTTAAAAATGATTTGTTGAGGAACACCAAGTCTCTAAGACTTAGCCTCCAACATCTATGTCTTTAGTGAGCTCCTCCCACGCAAGCCAATGGATAATATTATGACAAATTCTTCAAGAAAAAAGCTTGATCTTGTTTGGAACCCACCCATTCCACACTTTTAGCTACCATTTTCTTTTTTCACTACTGTCCAAAGAAGAAGGCAATTCTAATAACTCCCTGGCTAATTTGTAACAAGATTTTACTGTGTATTTACCACTTCTATCAAAATGCCAAATGAGCTTTTCTTCTCCACCACCATTCTTAAAGGGATTCTGAGAATCAAATCAACTTCAAACTCGTTAAAGCTCTGCTAACAAGGGGAATGTTCCAATCCAATTTTGAAGAAATAAGCTCATAGACCTATGAATCACTATGCAGATTTGGCTTTGAAAACGGTCTGAAATTATGCTTTAGAGGCAACCAATTATCATGATAGATCTTCACTAGGATCTCATTTCCAATTCTCCATCTAATGCCCTTAGCCAATAAATCCCTACCTCATAATAAGCGCCTCCAGATAAGAGAAAGATTCCTTCACACTTTAGCTTCCAGCAAACAACAAGAATTAAAATATTTCCCTTTAAGAACCCTCACCACCAAAGAGTTGGGATTGGATAGAATCCTCCATGATTTTTTGGCTAACATAGCTTTGTTAAAAAGAGTTAGATCTTTAAAACCCAAGCCCCAACCATGTTTACAAATACATAGCTTATTCCAGAGCATCCAATGCATTTTCATGTTGGAGTTGTTAAAACCCCACCAAAAATTGGCACAGAACTATCAAGTTCATTGCATAGATTAGTAGGAAGTTTAAATACACTCATATAGTGAGTGCGTATCGCTTGCACAACAACTTTCAATAAAACTTCCTTACCGGTACTAGAGAAAAAAAGACTATTTTCATGATTGAAGCCGTTTCCCCACCCCACCCCACCCCTATGGATGGGAGACCTAAATACTTCTCATGACACTGGACAATGGAAATTTGAAGAATCGAATGGATATATTATATGGATTCCTGGAGAGAATTAGGGTGAAATGATAAAGCCGACTTGTCGAGGTTGATTTTCTGACCAGAAGCCAATTCGTAATCCACTAGAATAGACTTAATAACCGCTACCTCATTCGCATTGGCTCGGGCAAAAATAATGCTATCATTAGCGAAGAGAAGATGGGATAAACTTGGACTGCCTCTTGAAATTTTAACACAATGTAAAACATTATTAGTCTCAGCAACTTTGATCATAGACGAAAGGTCTTTCGCATAGAGTATAAATAAATATGGGGATACAGGATCTCCCTGATGTAACCCCCTAGTAGGCTTAAGAAAACCTCTACGATTGCCATTAATAAAAAACCAGAATGAAACTCTTTGGACACAATTCATGATCTTTCTAATCCACTCATCCTCAAAACTCATCTTCTCCTTAATTTTCCTGATGAAATCCATTCAACTCATACGTAGGCTTTACTCATATCGAGCTTTAGAGCAATCATCCCCTTTCCCCACTTTAGATGCTTGATATGATGAATACTCTCAAAACCCATAACCACATTATCTGTAATGAGCCTACCTGGGATGAACGCACTTTGATTTTTCTGAAATGAAAATGTCCATAAACCTAAGTCTGTTAGCTAAAGGCTTCACCACTATTTTATAGATGACTTTAGATAAACTGATCGGTCGAAACTCTACCATTTTGGTTGGATTGATTTTCTTCAGAATGAAAATGATGTTGGTATGATTGAAAGCTACCATCTCAGCTTTGTTATTCAAAATGATAAGACATCTTTCTTAAACTTGAGAACCAACGATACTCGAATACCGTTGAAAGAATACCGCTGAAAATCCACCAGGATTTGGGGCTTTCGTAGGATGCATCTGAATAAGAGCGGAAGAAATATCTGATTCCGTAAAAGGTTCCGTCAAAGCCCTGTTAATCTGATCCGTAACAACTTCCGGAATGGATTGCACCACCTTATCAACTACTTCATTGGAGGGATTGGAAGAACTGAAAATGTCGACAAAGTATTTAGAAACAATCTCCTCCACACAATTCAGATCATCAGTTCAAACACATTGATCGTCCTCTAGCCCTTCAATTTTATTCACCTTTTTTCTATGAGAGGTATGATTGTGAATCCACTTTGTATTTGTATCCCCCGTCTTGAGCAAATTCTCTCTCGATCTCTGTTTCCAATAAATTTTCTCCACAAGAAGAAGATTATCGATCTCCTTCTCTTTTGACCCAATTATTTTGAGTTTTTGATGAACAAGATTGGACTTGAATAACTGAGAGACTTCCTCCGGCTAAGATTGTCAGCTATTTTTATAACTTTTTTGTTCTTCGTCCATTTTCTTAATTGACACCTTCAAACATGTCTTTTTTGTCATTTCCCACCAATTTCTTATATAACAGTGCAGACACATATCTATCCACACTGTAAGACCTGTTAATATGATATACTACAGCAATGGAGCCTAACTTAAATTAAAAGATAACCTTATGAGTTGAGGATTATTCCAAGCTAATATTCTTTGCCAAAACATACTTCTCAGTAGATGTGGGATTACTTTGTTAACACCCCCATCACGTGCATGCCGATCTTTTGCTCCATCCTTGTCACGTGAAAAGATAGTATGACTCGCCTTTGCTTGAGTTTACTTTAATATCATGTTAAAGTTTCAGGGTCTAACTCATAACAAAATGCTAGTTATGAGTTGAGTGTTGACCCAAGTAGGGATGTGCACGGTTTGGCGAGGTTGGTTAGTAGGTTATTTTTATAATCGAACCAAATATATCAGTTATCTAAATAACTGAATCAAACCAGTTAGTGTATGTGAACTAAACCAAACCAAAGTAGTAGTTTCGGTTCAATTATTTATGGTACACACACATATATACTAAGTATTAAAATATTTTTTATGGTTTTAATCGGTTTGAACCAATTACTATTTAAGAGAAAAAAGTAACCAAATCAAAATTATAACTCTTTTAAGTCAATGGAATCGAACGAAACTGATGAAATAAAAGAATCAAATGAACCGATTCAGTTCGATCGGATCGAGTCAGTTCATGCAATTCAGTTAGCTTCTGCACACCTCTTACTCTAAAGTAATATTCTTACTCGATGTAAAATTATTTTAAAAAATAAAATAAATCTTCAAACACAATCTGTATTTGCTGAATAGTGAAAGCAATTTAAAAGAAAATGCATGGAAATCCAAGATTCATTAGTTCATCAATTTCATCGTTCAACATCAAATGAGACCTTCTAAGTAAACATGGTTGTGAATAACGCTCTGCTGTGAACTAATTTCTAAAGGAACATTTTCCCAAACATTTAAGATTTGAAAGTTAACCATTTTGCTTGTGTTATTAGTTACTACCCCTTCTTGTGTTAATATTACTTATTATAATTTGTCTTGATGCACCTACTTATTGTTATTACCAACAACATTAAAAAAATTACTTATTATGACTTGATCAAAAAATGAAATTTTGAGCAAGGAGTTGATGAGAGAAAAATTGGCATCTACACTTCCGTTATACAAGTAACTTGAAAAACGATAAAAATGAAGATGATAAACTAAAAATCCCAAATTTTGAAAAGTAGGACGAAATTTTCAAAAATCAGTTTTCAAATAGATTATATATCCAAATTTTCAATAACTTTTTTTTATAAATGCTGAAGATGAAGCCTGCTGTTTTTTTTTCAAAAGAAGAAATCATTTCATTCCTCGAGAATACGTACATTCTTGACCAAAAATATCAAAAAGTCAATGAGAAGGGCATGAGCTCGAGTTGCAACTATAGCAACCATGGCGCAGCTTTGGGAGCTACTACTTTAGCACAACTAGCTAGACTACGTTTGTCTAAGTTGATAACAACCCTAATTACATTGTAGAGCATAGAAAGGATGAGCGTCACTCGCTTCTTTGGCAGCCACAAGATCATTGATGTTCATTTTCCATAGATTTAAAGCTTTGATAGGGTCTGGATACGAACCTCTAAAGACGCAAACGTTTCTATTTGTCCACAGACTCCATAGATCGTACACTCTAGATCTGAGAAAATCATAGCAATGTGAAAGGCCTCACGATAACCGTAGCCAATTCCTCCAAACCATGCATAAGTCATTGTCACTGAATATGATGTAACAAGCTGAATGTCCGAGGTAAATAAAATGCTCACACAAACGAGTAATGAAAAAAATAAGTGAATGATCGATTCTTCGTAATTTTTGCATAGAGGGCAGGCCATCCATCGTCTTCGAATAAGCACATCCGTAGTGGATAAAACACCCTTAATACAATTTCATACGAAGAACTTCAACTTTGGGGCTACTTCAAATTTCCTTGGAGAGAGCCATACATTTCGATTTGCTTCTGAGTTGCCCTTGCATCTAAAGGATGAGGATCCAACATTGCCCACATCCTACAAATGTTTGGCTAAATGATAACCGGGTGCCACAATATAGCTGCACATCTTGTGATATGCCTTCATAAGGAATCATGCACTGATGATTCAGGACATGGGAATAGTGAGGATGATAGAAGCTTCAACACGAGTGAATATGGATTTGATTTTATCCTCATCCTATGCCCCGTCTGAAGGCATGAATAAGTCATTGACTAGGTTGACTGAAGGTTCTAGGGGTGAGCACATGAAAAATCCGTTCCCCCTAAGGATCCAAGGTCTCGCCACATGTGAATGGACCTACCATCCCTAATTTTCCCTAAGATACATTTTTTAAGAAGCTGTTTACCTCAATTGAGACTATGCCAGCCACAAGAGGCTCTATTTAGACATTTGGCTCGGAGGAAATCCTTTCGATGGAAATACGTTTGACATAAAGCTCAGGTTAGAAAGTTGGAAGGCTATGTCGAAATTCACCAGCAGTTCTTAGTTAACAATGATTTTTTGGGGAACACTAAATCTTTGAAATTTAGTCCCCTATTCCCTGTCTTTAGTAAGCTCGTCCCACGTAAGTCAATGGAGTTTTTTATGAGAATCTTTTGAACCCTACCAATAACACGCCATGGTTTTCTACATACCTTTGAGGAGAGATACTAGAAATTTGAAACACCTCATCGTGTAAACTAGAAGGGCAATTGCCACTGCTTTTATCAAAACCTCTTTCCCCACGAGTGATAGTAGTTTTTTCGACCAATTATTGATTTTATGATCCAACTTCCTCCGAAAATTATCAAATAAATTTTGTTTTGATCCCTTAAATACTGTCGAAATGCCCATGTATTTCTTAAAGCAACCACAACTCGATATGCCGAAGATTGGCCAATTGAATTTATAATTCCTGTAATTAATTAACTAGTTTTCCTAAAACCTCTTCATGTGTTGTTAATATTTGTAGTATATGGGAATCTTCTTCAATTATGGCTCGGTGGAGCAGATCTGAATCGTCTGCAAACAAAAGATGGGAAATGGATGTGTCAAGCTGCCCTAGGAGAAAAGCCGTTCATAAGACCATCCCAGACCACCGTAGAGAACAGCTCTGAGAGTGGCGCAAAGAATGAAGAGGAAAGGTGACAATGGGTTACCCTGTTGTAAACCCTGCTATGATGAGAAAAACTTAGTTTAAATATCATTGAATGAGATAGCGTATGAAATTGATTGAATGCATTCCTTAATCGAACCCCGCCATAAAGAATTGAAGTTAAATTTATCAAGCATTGCATCCACAAAAACCCATTCCAAGCGATCGTACGTTTTTTCCATGTCAAGTTTGATGATTGCGTCACCGTGATTTCTTTTGTTTTTGACCTTTCAGTGAATGAAGAGCCTTGGAAGTCACTAATTAGATGAGGCAAGAGACTTTTCAATTTATTACCAAGAACCTTAGAAACAAGTTTGTAGGCCACGTTGCATAATGCGATTGGTCTATAGTCCTGTAAAGTGCAGGAGTGTGATTGTTTGAGAATAAAGATGATGTGTTTCAGGAAAGAAAAGAACAAAAAACAAAAGTTTGAGGAAAGTACTATACAATTCTTATTATTTAGACACATTTCACATTTTTAAACTATAAAATCATCATATGTAGGCCATTTAATAAATAATAATTAATTTACCAAATTTAAAATAATATTCCGTATTTTTATAGTTATTTGTTTGTCTTCTTAGGTATTGTCTGCAACTGTCTCAACCTCTCTCTATCTATTTATATTCCTGAAAATCTCTCTCTCTCTCTCTCTCTCTATATATATATATATATATATATTACACCCGTGCACATATTAAATACACCCATAAAAAATATATGCCATATATATGTCATATATTGTTTATATATGCTAGATGTTTTTAACACAATCCATATATATATATGTATATTTTTTTTATTGCTCAATATGTCTATACACACGCACAAACATTAGATACACCCACATATATAACATATATCTTGTATATTATTTATTATATGGTTTAAAAATAGTTTTGAGGGAGAGAGATCATGGCTTTTTGATACTTTTCATTATATGTGAAATTAAGTTATAATTTATTTTTATATTAAGTCTTTATAATATAGCTACACAAAACCCAAAAGACTATTTGCTTTATAAAGGACCAAATTATAAAAACGGTTAGAAGTCTCAATGTCTTGTAAATAGTTACTCAGACTCTAGATTATGAAGTCATAGACAGGTGGAAATGTGGGAGAAAGCAGCAAAAAAGTCTGCTACATAACTTTTGTTATGTTTACTGAAGGCATAAAATAAACCCATATATCAATCACATCTAGCTATTAAACGTGCACTTTTTTATTCATAATAGTTAGCAGCTTAATCCCTTCAAATTATTACTAACCTAAAAAAGGAGAAAGATAAAATTGATTATCATAAACAGTGCTATTCGGAAATTAAGACATTGTGATGAAAAAGACATGAGAAAGACAAATTGATTGCCATGATTTTTGGCTTCAACACCTTGAAAACAATTTCATGTGGCAGACAAAAGATGGAAAAAAGTTACACCTCGTGCACTTTAAACAAGTTTTTATTGTTTGTAACTTTTAAGTAAAAATGTTGTTTTTTAACAATTAACTAAAGAAGTGGACACACGTTGTTCTTGCTCCTTTTTCATCTTTTCAACACAGTAATGTTCTTCTTCTTGACATGTATGCACGCTTGTGACAGAGAGGTGATCCAGTTCGTATCTTCATGTTTGATCAAACAGTAGATAATCTTGTTTGATTTGGACTGTTAAATCAAAAGGCAATGGTGCAAATAAATAAATATTATATATTTTTTTATTTTATATCAAATCAATGTGTGGTGGATTAGTCGAATATAACTATCTCATAAACAGAAGGTGATATAAATATGAGAGAAACTTTAAAATGCCAAAATTTCAGGGTCAATGTCATATTTAAGATTAGTGGAGACAATGCATACGTGATTGTAGGTGTAAATTTTTTTGTTCTTCGAACCTACAAACCAAACCTTCCCTCCTAGTCCACTTATATATCTAGGCAGCCTTTCTAAATTACACAGCTTGCTTTCAAACTTTCTTGTATTTCAGTGATCGTCAAATAGTCCTTTCAAAGCATACAGTCCTTCCTTAAGCTTTTCTTTTCTTTTTTCTTTTTCAGACACATTTGCTAAGAAAGAGGTAAAAATATGAATCAAAGCTCACAAACTAAGAAATCCCTAGCAATTAACAACTTTGTCAACTTCAGTTAGCTATTTCATTATTCATTTGAAATGTTCATGGTACGCTGACGCTAACTATGCCAATTTATAATTCGCCAAGTATGTAACCTAACGATTTCTCCAATTTCAGTTCGAACAAGTAATGAATATTGATTGATGATAACAACTGCTAATAATTTGTAAAGTCAATCAAATTAAAAAAAGGACTAAAACTTCAAGGCAAATTAACAGTGAGCATGAACATGTGGGGTGGGAAATATATTTCACTAAACTTTATTAGGAACGCTTCAAGAAATTCACTAAATAGTGGTGAATAATTTCATCGTTGAAAGGTCTAAAATCTTCGGTAAAACTATTTTAGGATGAATTTTTTTTTATTAAAAACTCGTCAGTAAAGGTGCTTTTGTAATACATTTCACTGATGGCTTTTCTGATCCGTTGATAAAAGTTTTTTGTGATGATAGTTCACTCATTGATAATACATTTACCCGACGATATTATTGCTGTCGCTAAACAATTTTAGCGGCGATTTTATCATATCACATTTTCTGACGAGGGAACGATCATCGTTAAAAGTTTTTAGCGATGATAATGCTTTTGTCAACAAAAACTCCCACGACGACCATTTATTTTACTCATTAAAAATTTGAGCGGTGATTTATTGACATCGCTAAAAATCTAAAAAAATGCTATTGAAGGTCTTTCCGCACCTAATAATTTCATCAACAATTAATTATATTGAAAGTAAACAATTCAATAAATCATGAATAAAAAAATATTTATAGACCAAAACAAATTTTAATCACATTTATAACTATCGAAATATGTATTCTAAAATAATAATATTTGAAGCTTAAGTGACAAAATATAATTTAAAGTATCAAAATATTCTACTTACGTTCATCTTCTTATTTCTCATATGAAAATTCATAACCTATTAATCGTAGAAATATATCCAATTTTTTTGTATTCGTAGCGGTTAAGCTGCTCTTGGTTGCCTCTAATTCACTCTTGGATCTAGTTCGCTCTTTGTAGTCTCAAATTTACTATTTATGGCCTCTAAATGGTCATGTTGATCTTTAGCTGTAGCTCACAATGCTTCCTTGACATTAAACTTTCGTCTTGAAGGTGGAGGTTTTGGTCTTCCACGACTAAGACCACGAGTATACCTTGGTCATCTTCCCAATACCTCTTCAGAAATCTGGGTATCAGTATGTCGCGTGGTTCCCTCTTTGACAGGCTCATCATATAATTCCGACATATGCTCCTGAAAATTCTTATGTTAGTAAAACAAAGCATTTCACACCCCTATTTATATGATTTTTTACGGCATTAATGCATATGCCTTTACAATGTATACGAGCTACAATTAAACATGATAAATTACAGAAGCTACAATTAAATATGATAAATTTCACAGCGTTCTTCTCATATTCATGTTCCTCACTAAAAATGTGAGCAAATTCCTTAAAACACATCCCATATTTGGTCCTATCTTCAAATCAAGGTTTAAAACATTCAGTCTGAACTCTGAATGTACCAATGCGTGTTGCCACTTATAAACATAAAACCATTGAATCATAAGAAGGGAACATACTTGGTAAAATAAATTACCAAAGAAAGTAAAAAACATAAATCTAAACCAGGCAGCATACTCAATGTCATGGTGCGATCCTTCTATTCGAATAGTAAAATCTTGATTACTATTATACCTATTTTTCGGGCATTCATAAAAGACCATCTAAGGATGAGGTCCTCCTTAAAGCCAAGGATGAGGTACCTAGGTATCCAAGAATAAGGCCCCTAAGTGACGAGGATGAGGTACCCAGTACAAATGAAATAATCACTTAAAGACCTTGACATAAACACGGTAAGGGCAAAAAAAAGGTTCAGATTCTTGTCGAGGCTCGTAAGGCAATATGCCGAGGCCTAAAAAATGGAAGCTTCGGCATTTTGCCGAGCTCTCAAGGCAAGAGGTCTCGGCATATTGCCGAGGCCTCAAAGATGGAAGCCTCAGCATTTTGCTGAGGCTCTCAAGGCAATAGGCCTCGACATATTACCGAGGCTCTCAAGAAGAAAAAGGCCTCGGTATAGTGTCGAGGCCCCTTTGACAAAGTCAAGGTTGATCAAGCCACACGTCTTGGTATCTATACCAGGCCCAGTGCACGCCAGGGGCGTGTACACAAAGAAAAAGGTCTCATTAACAGGATCACTGTAGTGAAGATAAAGCCTCATTACTAATTTAGACTACCTAGGCTAAAGCAGGTTATTACAAATGCCTATGTCAGTAGAAGACCACTAAGACAAGGTAGCCTAAGGACGAATGAACCTCATCGTGATAGTTTAGGATTTGCCAAGGCATGAATCCCTCCGACAACGTAGTGTGTCATCGGCCACATTAATAACATCCTAACCAATCAGCTGGCGCGAGTAATATGGTATCAGGCACCTAACATTAGATACTAACAAGCCTGGCCAAGTAGAGCATTTAATGCAAATGAGCCAATGGTTAAGCCTCAAGCCTTTACATCTTAGTACAATAACAGGCTGGAGTGATTTATGACATTAGCTTTCATCAGATCGTACTCCTAGTGCACCAATGAACTGAGGCCAGAGAGTGCAAGCACTTTAGAGCACACCTCATTGAAGGAACAGAGTAAGGTAAAATGCTATTGGTAGGTTAAGAATAAATCGTACGATGTCTCAAAGCCATTACCAACAAATAAGTGGGACACTATGGTGAAAGGTACGTAATCACTTATCAACAACACCCTTGACTTCATTACTTTTATTCCACTGCTCTGACTTAAGCTTCAGAGGGGTAAAAAGGAGACCACCCCCTTCACCTCAATCTCCTACTTTACCTTCCTCAATTACAAGTGTGGAGAGAATTCGAGCAGACACATTGCTGACCTAATTTCGCCCCCGAGATTTAACCGTCAACAATTACAGATAGATAACAAACCTCAGCAACAAAATGAAAGCCTCAATAGCAAATGTCAACTAACCAATTCAAAATAGTAAATTCACACTAGAGATGAAGCATAAACTGATTATACAAATTTAGGAATTCAAATACTAAAAGGATAAACTAAGGGATACATTGTGTTTTACTTTTGTAATAAAAGGACCCATAATCCAATCAATTTTCTTGTAGGATCCTTCACTTTTACAACACAGAGTATATTCCCATTTCCAAGCTAATGTCTAGCAGAAATTTATCTTTTAAGAGATATGCACGCCAAACTATTTTTCTATCTCACACAAGTTGAGATTGTCCAACCCTCATTATTCTAGTAATTAGTAAACGATATGCACACAAAGCTAAACTAAGGGAAAAAAACATGTGGGTGTTATGATTGAATGAGATGTTGGCATATTGCTTAAAAATATTAAGTACAAACTATAAAACAAGATATAACAATAATCAACAAAGCAAATTCAAGCAAGAGAAACTAGCCTTCTTCCTTTTCTTTCCCTTGTCTTTATCCTTAGAGGCTAAGGTCAGGTGAGAACTCTCTATCTTATCTTGCATCGCCATTTCATCCCCCTGAAAACAATGTAAGATGAGCTCATTCAGAGGCCAAGTCTCTTTCTGATAGTTGTATCTCACTTTAAGATAGTTGAACAGTACCGTAAGGGATATCAAAACCAGATGAACAAGCAAGTCCTTAAAGAGTTCGAGTTTAAATGTTTTCAACCTTGAAACAAGATGAGACATTTCCATGATGTACTCCCCAATGTTGCCTTTATCGTTACACCTCATTGAAATTAGATCTGCCAAGAGCGTACCATTTTCTGTCATTTCGTTGTTGAAAAACTTCTTTTCAATTTCACAAGGAAATCCTTAACTGTAGTAATCTTTTCAGATATAGTGCCCCTAAATGTTTCTGAAATGATTTTCTTCATGATCATCATACACATGTGATTTTATTTTCCACCTTTCCAGATCCCGTTCGTCATCCGAGGTACTCTTATCAGTAAAGGGTCAAGGAGAATCAATCTTTAAAGCAACGTTGAGATCCATGACTCCAAGAACTATCAATAGATTCTTTTTCTAGGACTTGAAATTTGAGCCATTTAATATTTTATTTACTTGATGATGGCAGTAATATTAACTTACGAAATAATTTAATAAAGAACAATTAACCTACCTACAAGCTCTCATATGTCCCAAAAAAAATAATAAATCCAAATAAAAGTAAAACCCATCTAAAGATATCGGGCACTCCATTAATAATTGGACTTTGATAAAAAAAATATTAACTTATAAGTGATATCTTGGTGTAGTAATCAAACACTAATGATAAAGAACATATCGAACAAGAAAGCGTCCTTTGGGCTGATTATTTGTTCACATGTAAAATCAAATAATCATCACGTATTTATTGCCACAGAAATACATGTAATTTTGTCAAGCATTTACCTTCATTTTGAGCAGGTAAATATTCACATAAGTTCCACACATATAACCTTTTACATTTTAGGATAAAATTAATTTTCACAAAATTGTACCATAATTAAATTTTAAATTAATTGATAAATAATTAATTTTTACGAGGCTTAAAAATTTTTATTTTGAAATCATTTAATCAAATAATCTGTAAAACCATAATAATTAAATAATTAAAACAACACATTTTTAATAAGAAAACATGGAGGGGCTGGGGTTCTCCAGCCCCACTAGGTGATGTGGTATTCTCCTTTGTGGGCTGGGGAAGTCCCAACCCCCTACAAGGTGTTGCGGGCTTAGCCCGTAGCATCTCCTAAGTGTTGCGGGCCTATTGGCCCACAACATAAATACTCTCCCTTTTGTTATTAAATAACGTTCAACTGTGGGCCAAAGCCCACAGCTTGTCTCTCTGCTCACGGGTCAAGAGGGTTGGCCCATGAACATGTCAACCCCTAGGGTGAAAACACTAGGGTTTTCACCTTACAAGAGACTGGCGCCAATGGCCACCAGCCCTTGTTGCCGCAATTGTCTGGCCATGATGGCCGACAGTCAGAATTTGATAAAAAAATATACTAGAAAAAAATCGTTCTTAAATCTAATAATTTATCAAACAATTATCAAATTCAAGAACTCCAAAATATAAACAAAACAAACACGTATAATCATGGATCTAACCTTAAAAACTGATGCTCAATGATTCAACATGAATAGCTCTGATACCACTTGCTAGATAAAATACTTGTCGGTATAAACCGTATCTTAAAACTCCAAAAACTCATGTTGAACACACCAATAATCAAATAATTGTAAAAGCAGAAGTGTACCTAAATGCATGACATTATATCACATTTTAGAGTCGAGAGGTTAACTTTTCAGATCCACATGATTCTCTATCAGAAAGTCCCTTTTGATTAAGCCTCTCTATTTTCTCTCTACTGATGAGATATTAGGAAGAAGAGAATGGTTACCCTTTTAATCGTGTGACCTGAGAACCATAACCACTTATAGATAACATATCTATTATCTTTAGGTATTTCTATTTTAATCCATAATAAAAATAGAAATTATCCTAAAATCTCTACACATCAAAAGGTCTATAACCTATCAAACATATTAAAGCTGAAATCATTAAAACCTTAGTTGATCACTTTTAATTGGGTTTAACCTTATTTGATAGTCTACAATACATAATTATTCACATATAAGTCCAACATTGGATTAAGAACCTAATAATCTCTCACTTGGACTATATGTGTAACCTTATAATTATATTTTGCAAAATAACCGAACGAGCTTAACTTTGCTGTCATTACTAAAATTTATCTATAACCAATCCGGTCCATCAATCTTACCAACATAGGATCAAAGCGACATTCGTTACATTAATTGTAACTCAATCCATCAACGGTCACGTATGTCAATACAACTAAATGACATGGATTATGATGTGGATGTGTAGTATGAAAATTTCATATAATGTGATCTCAACATGCCTATTTTCAACTGATCCATCGAAAACCTTAGTGAGATCAAACCATATCAGAGTTAAAGTGTGGATAAACCAAATCTTTATTTCTGCAGAAATTACCTCAAAATATCCATAAACTGAAATAATTGAAAGTATATCTATGAAGAAGAGCATCCAAAAAATATAAACTCCCATTAAAATCAAATATCATCAATCGATATGACACCCATAAGAGTAATGTGCTCATGAAACTGTTTGGGTGGCAATCCCTTAGTTAGTGGATCCGTAAATGGAGTTTGTTCTCACATGCTCTATAGATAACTGCCACTCTGAAATATTTCCTTAACAATCAGGACTTGTTATTAGATTACAGAACTGCTGACTTACTGTCATAAAATAACTTGAGTGGCCTCTCAATGACGTCCACTATGCGCATCCTTGTGACAAAATTCCATAGCCATATTTCGTGATCAGATGCCTCATAACATGCTATGAACTATGCTGCCATGGTACAAGAGGCTATAAGTAACAGTTTAACACTCTTCTAGGAGACAACACCTCCAGCTAGCAGAAAAATTATCCGACATACATTTTATATTATCTTGGCACCCAACAAAATTAGAGTCAGTATATCCAACGATCTCAATCTGATCTAACCTCTAATACGTGAGCATTTAGTCTTTCATTCTCTACAAATATTGCAAGACCTGTTTAGCTACTTTCCGATGGTTTATGCCTGAGTTGCTTAAATATCTATCCAGCATCCCAGTCACATATGCATAATCCAGACATGTATAAATCTGAGCATACATTAGACTCCCTACTACTGAGGCATAGAGAATCTTCTACATTTTTTTTTCCTCAAAATTATTCTTAGAGCACTGATTGAGAATAAACTTGTTTCCCTTAGCCACAGAGGTATTACCTGGTTTGCAGTCTTGCATATCATATCTTTTGAGAACCTTTTTAATATAGCTCTTTTGTGATAATTCAATAATAACCCGAGAATGATCTCGGTGATTTGGATGCCTAATACAAAAGATACATCACTAAGATATTTCATCTCAAAATTTTTAGCTAGAAATCTCTAAATGTCATGCAACAAGCCAATATCATTGCTGGAAAGCAAAATGTCATCCACATATAAAACTAGAAAAATATGCTTGCTCCCACAGAACTTATGACATATACAATCATCAATCAAATTCATTTCAAAATTGAACAAGATGATCACTTGATGAAACTTGAAATACCATTGTCAAGATAGTTGCTTTAGTCTATAGATGGATTTCTTATTGCAAACACTATTCTTTGGGTCTCCTGACATAAAGTTTTCTGGTTGCACAATATAAATCGTCTCATCAATGTTTCCATTGAGAAACTCCTTCTTTACATCCATATGATGTAACTCAAGATTAAAATACGCCACCAATGCCATTATAATCCTGAAAGAGTATTTCGAAGAAATTGGAGAGAAAGTATCTTTATAGCCGATGTATTTTTTCTGTGTAGAGTCATTTGTGACAATACGAGCCTTGTATCTTTTCACATTACCTTTTGAATATCTCTTAGTCTTAAAAATCTATTTGCAACCAATGAGTTTCACACTTTATGGTAATGAGACAAGATCCCACACGTCATTGTCCTTCATGGACAAATCTCCTCATTCATGACATCGATCAACTTCTGAAAGTTAGAACTTTCCGTGGCTTGATGGAAGTTGATCGAGTCATCTTCTATCACTCCAACGTCTACCTCATGTTCTTGGAGAAATACAATATCATCATCTGACACTACACTTATCCTTTCTTTAATGGATTTCCTTAATGGCATAGGTTCTTGAAATGCTAGAGTTTGTTCTTCATGATTGTGAGTTTCCCCGATATTGTCTTGATATGCTGTGTCATGAGCAAGGTTAGGAACGTAGTCCTGATCAATGCTAATAACACCTATGATGATATCAACATATTCCTCCTGAAAGATAAAATCCTTAATCATATCTTCCCTCACAAACTCGGCATCCTCAAATCCCGTCTAAAAAATTGACTTATTCATGGGATCATAAAACTTGTACCTCTTGGATCTTTCAGAGTATCTAACAAAATAGCAACTCGTCGTCATTAAGTCCAATTTCATTTCATTAGCCCTATAAGGCCTTGCCTCAGCTGGACATCCCCAAACATGCAAATGCTTTAGATTAGGTTCCTAGCCAGTCCAAAGCTTATATGGGGTTTTGGCGGTTGCTTTAGTTGGAACACTATTAATGATATATGTTACAGCCTTAAGTGCTTTACCCTAGAGTGATTCTGGTAAGGTAGAATGACTAATCATACTCCTAACCATGTCCTTAAGCGTTTTGTTTCGTCTTTCAGTAACACCACCATTCATAGTAGGCAAACCTAGACAATATTCTTTTAGGAATATAGCAAACGGTCCTGGGTGTTATTCACCCGAACCGTCATATTTGTCATAGTATTCACTACCACGGTTAGATCTGACACTTTTATTCTTTTATTGAGTTAGTTCTCGACTTCAGCCTTAAAATTTTTGAACATGTCCAATGACTGTGACTTTTCATGGATGAGATCTATGTAGCCATATAAAAAAGATAATTCATGAACTTTATAAAGTATTGTTGACCATTCTATGCAACTGAAGGGAATGATATCTGTATCAATAAGTTCTAAGATGTCCTGAGTCCCGTTGGCTTCAAATCTCCTTTTATTGGTTTGTTTATACTTTATAAAATTAACAAAAACATCAAAGTCTGTGAAATCTAAGAGACTTAGAATTTCGTCTAACATAAGTATCTCTATTCTCTATCTAGAGATATGACCTAATCTCTTGTGCAGCCAAATTCTCATTGGTTAATTTTATTTTAGTGCCTCGTGTACTTACTTGCAAGAGCCTTAATTGAAACAATTGTATCAAATAAATAAATATTATCGTAAACTTGATAAATACTGGAAGCAACCAAGTTTGAATCATGAAACAAACCAAAGTTTACATCTCCAAATGAACAAACATAACTAGCTTTGTTCAAAATAGAGACAAATCAAATTCCATGTACAATAAATATTCCAGTATGAATCAAATAAAACCCAGCCTTTAAAAATAATATAAATTTCCCTACTGCCTCAACTTCAAGCGTCTTGTCATTGCCCACATAAATGTATCTTTCAACATCACTTGGCTTTTAATAAGTCAAGCATCCCTGCATAGACATACCAATGTGAGTTATTACATCAGAATCTATCCACCAGATGTATCTAGTAATCGAACTTAAATTAACCTTAAAACAAACTAAATTAAAAAGCACACGAACGGGATAATTAGTGTATTGCTTCATCATATGCCCTTGAGCTCCACAAAAGTAACAGCCAGTACCTTCTGGGTCAACCGATTTCTTTTATTATTTCTTGTGTGGTGCTGTAATTGCAGCTTCCTTATCATTCTTCCTTTTCTTTCCCTTACCTTTATCCTTAGAGGTCAGGTAAGCACTCTCTATCTTATCTTGCTTCACCATTTTCTCTCCCTAAACACAGTATGAGATGAGCTCATTCAGAGGTTGAGGTCAAGTCTCTTTTTGATAGTTGTAGCTCACCTTAAGATGGTTGAACTGCGTCAGAAGAGATATCAAAACCATATGCACAAGCAAGTCGTCAGAGAGTTCGAGCTTAAGTGCTTTCAACCTTGAAATACGATGAGACATTTTCATGATGTACTCCTTAATGTTGCCTTTACAATTATATCTCATTGAAATTAGATCTGCAAAGAGCTTAACATTTTTTACTTTTTCGTTCTTGACAAACCTCTTTTCAATTCCACAAGAAAATCCTTAACAGTTGTAATCTTTTCAGATATAGTGTTCCTTAATATTTCTGGAATGGATTTCTTCATTATCATCATACACATGCAATTTGATTTCTCCCTTTCATATCCCTCTTATCATCAGAGGTACTGTTATCCGTAAGAGGTCAAAGAGAATCAGTCCTTAAAGCAATGTTGAAATCCATGACTCCAAGAACTATCAAGAGATTCTTTTTCTAGGATTTGAAGTTTGAGCATTTAATACTTTATTTACTTAATATTGACAGTAATATTAGCTTGCATAATAACTTAATAGAGAACATCAAAAGTAAAATTCATCTCAAGGCACCATACACTCCATGAATAATTTGACTTGGGTAAAAAATATTAACTTGTAAGTGATATCTTGGTGTAGTAATCAAACACTAAATGATATAGAACATATCAAACAAGAAACATTCATTTGGTCCGATTTATTGTTTATATTAAAGCTGAATAATTATCACGTATATTATCACAGAAGTACATTTAATTCTGTCAAACATTTACTTTCCTTTGGGCCGGTAAATATTCACATAAGTTACATGCACATTACCTTATACATTTTAAGACAAAATTAATTTCTACAAAAGAAGACACTTTGGCGACATCTTGTTTTAATTAATTCATCTAAATATATATATAACACTAATTTTTGAATTTAAAAATTGTACCGTAATTAAACATTAAATTAATTGATAAACAATAAATTTTAACAAGCTTTAAAAAAGTTGTAAAATTATTTAATCAAATAATATGTAAAACCAAAATAATTAAATAATTAAAATCATATTTTTTTTAATAAGAAAACTTGGAGGGGCTGGGGTACCCTAACCCCAGCGTGTGTTGTAGGCTTCTCCTTTGTGGGACAGGGAAGTCCCCAGCCCCCTATTTTGTCCTGCCAAGATCGCGACTTTCCGTCACAGCGATAGGTTTCCCTTTTCCTTCTCGGCATGGTCAGATTGCCGCTTCGATGTCGTTCCACCGTCGGCCATCAACAACGATAGCCGGCGATCAAAATTTGATAAAAAAATATACCAGATAAAATATATCATTCTCAAATCTAATAATTTATCAAATTGAAGAACTCCAAAATATAAACATACAAACACATAAAATCATAGATTTAAACTTAAAATCTAATTTTCAATGATTCAACATAAATAGCTCCGATACCACTCGTTAGATAAAATACTTGTCGGTATAAACCATATTTAAAACCTCAAGTGGTAATTTTAGGTCACCTTGATACACTCTTTTGATCAGTAATAGATTTTCTCTCTAGTTTTGATAAAAATAATACAATAAAATTAGTAATAATTAATGCATTTTTAATTTTTTAAAGAGACATTACTTTAAATGATTTTTTCTGCTAATCAAGAATTAAAGAAAAAAGTATTGATAAGGGTAGACTTATATAAGTATAATTGAGAGAGAGTTTAAGAGTAAAAGATTGTAAGGAGTAAATGCTCTGAGTTATATATGCTTGAGTTGTATTAAATGTCTGAGTTTCACTTAATACACGCCTTATATAGGCTTCCTAATTTACATGGATTGATTATAATAATAATATAAGGGAGGAGATGTTCCTTCCAAGTATGACCCTCTTTCCCATCCTTATTTATCATTTTCATCTATCTTACTCAACCACCAATCGGTCATAGTAGCTTGGTGATTTCGTGTGGTTCGAGCCAGTCATGCCTAGCCACTTGGTGGCATGCCATCTTGTCTCGTCCAAGTCATTCAACTACCTAATCAATAACGCCCTTTGACTGTCATTATGGATCCCTTTCATCTGTTCTTCTTCTGATGATTTTCTTCCCGCTTTTGCACATTTTAGCAAGTGCATTACCCGTTCAAGGGAGTTCTCCGTGTCTCGGCATCATTTTTTTGGAGGATTGAGTCCCTTTAGTCTTTTCCCGTTATTGAAGGCATGGGTCCCCTGTTCGTGAGTTCCTGTTAACTAGTCACATTTCCTCATTCTGATGTTCTTTCCCACCCGGATGCTCTTTCCCGTTCGGATGATCTTTCCCGTTCTGATACCTTTTCCCGTTCTTAAGGTGCAGGTCCATGTTCTTGAGGTGTTGCTCATTTCCATCTCTTTATGGGTGTCTCGAGGCTTCAGCCTTGTAACATGTTTCCGTGAGCCCTTAGGCAGGTCCTACTTATCTGCGTGGCAGTGAATATTTTTTACTTGTTCATTTGTCCCCCAGTGCTCTATGGTGATGCTCGGCGAAGTGCAATGAATGTTCCCAGCACTCATGTATAGGATGTTCCCAGCAAGCTTGGACATGAACGCTTTTAAGTGGTATCATTATCCCTTCATGCTTTATTACTAACTTTTCTTATATGTCTTTTATCTTTTTGAAACAGTATGCAATGTATTAATCTTTCATAAATGACCTCAAATACCTTCTAACAGTCTCGATCAAGAAAGGAGAATCGCTACATGACTATACTCAACTGTTCAAAGAGGAAATGGACAAGGTGGTAGACTGTGATGATCGTGTGGCTAGGCTGACATTCAGGAGAGGCCTAGACCCCTAGTCTTCAATGTTCAAAGATCTTTGTATGGAAAGCCACTCACCATGATGGAAAAACTCCTAAGGGTGCAAGCGTATATAAACCTAGAAGAGGAGCGTGAAAGCATGATGATAGTGTCTAAACAATTTACTGCAACATCAAGCAGCAAAGGAAAAAAGAGTTTTGAAGCGGCCAACAACAAAGATGGACACAAAAAGAGCGGACGAGATAAGAGACCCCGCGGACCTGAGTAGACAACATTCAGAAAGAAAAAATGTATACTCCACTCACTGCACCAGTAAATCAGATTCTCTAGGCTATAAAGGATTAACCATGGCTGAATAGGCCACCATCCATTAGAAAGGAACCTACTGAGAAAGATAAGGAAAAATACTGCATGTTTCACAAAAGTAACGAGCATATGATAAAAGATTGTTATCAACTCAAATATTATATAGAAGAACTCATTAGCAAGGGCTACCTGAAACAGTATGTCACTAAGTCAGAAATGAGACAAGGTGAAGAAAAGGCAGAACAAAGAAAGGAATTAGAACTTTTGTGTATTGTAGATATGATAATAGCCCTGACGGAGTTTGAAAGGATGACTCGAAAGGAGAGGAAAACATACTATAAAAAGATGGCAATGACCGCTGATGAAAAAGGATGAGATACCAATAATACTCCCATTACATTGGACGATAATGAAGATGGACATGCCATAGGAAATTGCTTGCTGAGGACAACTTTAGTGGATAGCGGCGCCAAATGTGCTATGCTACTCAACCATGGATAAAATGGCAGCATATGTAATAAAACTTCAGAATCTAGGATGGACGCTAATATGATTCAACGAGTGAGTAACATATTCAGAAGGTACATTTTCTCTTCATGTACTTGCTTAACTATTCAATTTTTAACCGATTTTGCAATCATAAACACGTAATCTCCCTACAAAGCTAATTTGGGACAAACCTGGATTTATAAATTGAAGGTCGTGATGGAGTAAAGACTATGAGACGAGATCAAGCAGTGACCCAATGTTGCACAGTCACTACAATGGATGTGGTAAGAAAAGTGGCAATAACGACAGGAAAATGGCCTATAATCTAAGATCAATTGCAACCAAAGCCGCCCAGTAGTCTGACTGAACAATAACAACCATGATACCAATTCACCAAAGAATTAGTAGCAGTTCAACTTGACAAAAATGAAAAAATAGCCATGGTAGGTGTGACGCTACCTGAAAAATAGAACAAGGAAATAACCACTTTCCTAAGAAGAAATATAGATGTGTTTGCCTAGACCACTATAGATATTCCTGAGATAAGCGAGGATTTGATATGGCACCACCTGAACATGGACCCGCGAGCTAAGCCTATAAAATAGAGAGGTGAACATTCATGCTTAAGAGGAAGACAATGATCAAAGAAGAAGTAGACAAGCTGACAAAAGCAAGATTCATCAGAGAAGTCATGTACCCGAATTGGTTGTCGAACGTTGTGTTTAGTAAAAAATAAAAACGGTAAATGGAGAATTTGCATGGACTTTACAAACTTTAATTGAGGATGCCTCAAAGATGATTATCCGCTCCTTAAATCGACCAAATGATTGACGCAACATCCGAACATGAAATTTTCAGCTTTATGGATGCATTCTTCTGATATAACCAAATAAAGATGTACCCGCCATACCAGGAGAATACATCTTCCATAACTGATCAAGGCATTTATTTCCATTAAGTTATGTCATTTGGACTTAAGAGTGTTGGAGCCACCTACCAACGGCTAGTCAATCGCATTTTTTGAAGGCAGATAGGGCGAACAATGGAGGTTTATATTGACGATATGCTTGTATAGTCGAAGGACCGAGTCTATCATATCCTCTACCTTGAAGAATCCTTCTTTGATTATGAACGCATAACATAAAGCTAAATCTTGAGCTAAAGCAGGAAAGTTTTTAAGAGATATGGTTACGCAAAGGGGGATTGAGATCAATCCTGACCAAGTCAAAGAAATAATAGAGATGAAGGCTCCAACAACCTTGAAAGATTTATAAAGTCTTACGGGAAAATTGGTGGCGATTGGCAGAATTTTGGCAAGATTAATGGATAAATGTATGCAATTTTTTTTAAATTGAAGAAAAGTTCATTGCAAAGATGAGACGAGGAGTGTGAGGCCGTCTTTCAAGCGATCAAAGAATACTTAGCTTCACCACTCTCCTGACAAAACGTCACCCAAATGAATACCTATACATGTATCTCATGGTATTAGATGCAGCCATCACGCTACACCAATTAAAGAGGAAGGTAAGCAACAAAACATGTATACTTTATTAGTAGATTTTTGGCGGAAGCCAAAATCAGGTACAAAAAGGTAGAAAATATTGTATTAGACTTAGTAATTATGTCACGAAAGCTCAAACCATTCTTCTAAGTGCACACAATTTTTATGCCAATGAAATTTACAATCCGCAGCATTCTACACTCACCAGACCTTATGTGGGCAATGGAGTTACAACAGTATGAGATCCATTATATACCAAGGACCTCCATAAAGTCACAGGCACTAACGGATTTCATCGTGGAATTCACTATAGACTGTTCACTAACAAGTGACAGCGTCTGCACAACAACTAAAATATGAGAACTGTTCGTCGATGGAGCATCAAATCAAAAATGATTTGGGGCAGGAGTTGTGATTAGAACCCTACATTGTGAAATCATAGAACAAATGTTGTCATTGAACTTTAATGCATCAGAAAATGAAGCTGAATATGAAGCATTGTTAGCAGGGATCCACCTCGCAATAGAACTTGGGGTGAGAAACATATTTACTATGATTCCCAATGAGTGGCTAATCAAATTGCAGGAAGTTACACAACTACGAATAAAGGAATTACTGGTATAACTTGAGGAATACCAAATGACACAAATCTCAAGGGGGAAACTCTGATGCAGATACGCTGGAAACTTTAGAGTCATCAATAAAAAACTCATGGAAGGAGAAGTATCCTCGTTGAGTTCATGGAGTCTCTGAATATAAAAGATCAAGCACATGTATTCAACACCAAAGAAGCGGAACCAAGTTGGCAAGATCCTATAATACATTACTTACAAGATGGAAGACTACCAGAGAACACGTTGGAAGCATGAAAGCTGTCATAACAAGCTGCCTTATACTCCTTAAACGGCAAGCTTTACAGAAGATCCTTTCCAAGTCTTCACTTAAAATGTCTCAACCCAACAGAGGCAAGATATATCCTGGCATACATTTATGAAGGAATTTTTAGGAACTACACTAAAGGAAGGTATTTGGCATATAAAGTACTCAATGAAGGATACTATTGGCCCAGGATACAAGCTATAACTAAGGAATACATAAGAAATGTGACAAGTGTCAGAGGTTTGCTCCTGTTCCCAAGCTGGCACCTGAAGCGCTCCAAACCTTGGTAAGTCCATGACTATTTATACAGTGGGGGCTAGACATTATTAGGCCTTTGCCAACGACACTAGATCAAAAAAGGTTCCTTATAGTGGCCATAGGTTACTTCACCAAGTGGATAGAATAAAAAGCATTAGCAAGAATCTGCGAGGAATATGTAAAAAGTTTTATGTGGAAAGAAATAATATACAGGTACGGGATACCCAAAATTGTAATCTCGGATAATGGGTTGCAATTCACTGGGAAGACCATACAAAATTTTATGAAGCGTTGCAGATAAAAGACTTGCACTCTACTTCCCTAAGGTGTTGGGTCTTTAGTGGCAAGCTGACGCTTCAGGTCAGACACTTCTTGCTTGTGCCTGACCATCTCATCACTGATACTGTTGAACTTAACGGCTAGGGCATTATGGTAAAGGGTAGTTTGAAGAAAGGACTTATAATTAGTAAAAACAACTTAGTGAAAATATGAATGCAAAGTTAAAGGATGGATGTTTACCTGAAGAAGGTTGTGGTTGACTCCCTTCTAAATAGCCTCGATAATTTCTTCCCCAAGCTGATCGGCATTGGCCATGCACTAGAGGTAGCTCATGATCAGGTGGGAGGTTTCATGGTCGATCATGAGGTTAGTATCAAAAGGAATTCTTGGGTTAGAACTTGGAGGAAGCAAAAACCACAATTGGGTTACCTTAGAGGCCCCCAGCCCAAAATTAGGTAAAACAGGCCCCACTGGAATAAAAGTGCAGTAGGGTAGAAGATTCCAACTGAAAAGAAGGATAGACGACCGGAGTAAAAAGAGGAGAAGAAGTTAAAGGCACTATTGGAGAACAAATGGGGAGTGAGAAGTGTCTCCTAAAGAAACTAAAGGAAGAGGTTCATACGCAAGCCTCAAACGAACTTTGTGTTAATTAGAACGTCAGAGGGAAAGTGGAATGTCCATGCTATCAAATGATTCAGTAAAAGAGGGGGAAGTGCAGATGAGGAAGTAGTAATCAATAGGAACTGCTGAGGAGTGACGAGAGATGGAGGTAAAGGCTGAGGGGGACGAGCAAGAAAGGGGATCTCACGTTCAGGCTTGAGGAGCCACTGTAAGTCGTAATTAGCAACTCCGTAAGCAGTAGAAAGCTTCGCCCTATCACTAGGAGTTTCAAACGTACATGAGTTCTTGCTCTTTTCTACGAAAAGCAAAGAAATGTCAGTACAATGAAGAAAGTTAAAAGCACAAAAGAAAAAAAAGGGATGATGAGGGGCAAGGTCACTTACCAAATGGCATCCACTCCGTTGGGATATGGAAGTGACCTTCTCCTCTCCAATCCCCACTAACCTGGAATGTCTCGACATTCCACCACTTGCCATCTTTCGGTATGTTCAATATTAATGGATCACCGGTCAGGACAGTCCTGGGCAGTGAAATAGTTGTCATTTCCCCCTAATGGAGTAAAGAGGTTGAAATTAATTAAGACCTAGGTCTAAACCATACAACCTACTTAGTGACTCAAACACAAAAGTATCCTATAAGTATTTGGGATAGATTGGGTAGGAGAAACCTCATGGTGATGAAATCAATTCTTGAAATAAAGGAGAAATAGAAAACCTAAACCTAAAGCAACGTGTATGGTTCTAAAGTTTAACTCACCCGAGTTCAGAAGAGGGCTAATGAGGTCACTATCAAAGAAAGAGCAGGAAACCTCATCAGGGAAAGCCCTATGGTACCGAAATACGAACCGATTAAACTCATCCCTATTTCTAATCCTAGGAATAGAAGGATAAAATGTGGACGCCATTGGAGAAAATCAAAGAAGATGGAAACATAAAACTCAGGAAGTAACTTACCGAATAGGACGTGCAAGAAGAAGAAGAGATTAAAAATTCTCTTAAATATATCTTACCACAAAAGCCAAACAATAGATTCAATTCAAAATATAATAACTGTTAAAAGGGTGAAGCGACATGTAGCAGTAATCAGTGTACGAAAATGGACTCGTGGAGTTTGAATCTAAGTGAAAAGAACCAGCAGAGTTTGAATGGATCAAAGCACCCCTTCACGCAAGAAAGATGGTGTGGGATAAGGCAAAACGACGCCAAGACAGAAACCAATGATTAAGGAAAGTGATGTCATCGACGGTTGAGAAATAACAGATCAATGGTTTGATGTTTTACATCAACGGCTTATAACCGTTGAGTAAACTGGGGGCAATTGTACATGATAGATTAAATGTAAACACTGAGATTGCTGAGCTGTCTAAATATGGAGAGAATGAAGATGAAGGAAAATCATATTGGAATATGGAGTCGACTATGAAAATGATATGGCAATTAAAGCAACCAACTAAGAGCTGAATCCAGTCACAATAATTATTGTCACTGCCACGATTCTGTTAGCCAACCAAATCAAAGTAGTTTCTCACTTTATCTTTGTAAAACGATCATTGAATAGGAGGTCAATATATACCATCCTCTGTATCAAAGAAGGATCAATCGAATAGAAGCTAACTTTTACATTACAACTTGAATCTCTCTTTTACTCAATATTTTTTTCACTCAATGTTCTATTATGTCACAACTTGGATAAAGTAGAGGAAAAATCCCTTTACATATCCCATTCATAAGAACTTAGAGATAATCACACACACTTTTAAGTTTTTCATCTAACCCATCATTCACTTAAGCTTTAGCCTGTACATAGATATATACTTATCGAAGTCATCCTTATATAGAGGTGGCAACCGGGCCGGGCCGACAAGGATGGCCCTGGCGGTTCGCGGGCCAATCCCGGCCTCCGATCCATGAAATATATACGGCGGTCCAAGATGAACCACTAAACTGGCCCATGATCTCAAGGGTTGGCCTGGGCCGGGCAGTCCGATTATTCAAATCAAACCAGACCGGACCATCACTTTTCCTTTAACTAGTCGAAAAGCACGTGCTTCACACATGTTGAAGAATTTTAAAATTACACAATAAGTTTTGAAATTATTATAGATATTGTATTTTGTCCGGTCCAATACTTCAAAAATATAACTTTTTTTTCCCATATACTAGTCTACAACTATATGTATGATTTAAAAAATAGCCCAATGACTAAAAATAAGAAGAATTATCTAAGGACTAAAAAAGAAAAAATGAGCAAAATGACTAAAAATATAAAGTGAAGCCCTAAGTTTGCCTATAAATAAAGATGAGGTCTTCACTTGAAAATGAGGATGGGCGAGTGAGAAAGAGAGGGGATTTTAGAGAGAGAAAGAGAGGTCATGAGAAAATATGAGAGACTTTTTAAAAGAGAGAGAAATAGAGTCTTAATTTATATTCATCTTTCATCTTCTTCTATTTTTTTCTTAAGGTAGTTTAAATTTCTTGCACTTTAACTTACAATATATCTTTTTCAATATTATTCATCATCTCTCTTCTTCATACTCATGTAGTTGATATTTTTTGTTTTATTTTCTATACATAAGTTGTTTGTTCCTTCTTTATCATTTCTCTTATCTCTTAATCTTAAGTTTTATTTTCATGTATTGTTGATTTCTCTACAAGTTTGATAATGAAATATTTTTGTTATCAACTCAACCAATGAGGATAGGGATAAAGTTTTTGAGGGGTGTAAAATTAACTCAATGTGAATCAACCTTTTAATGGGTTGCAAGTGTACATTTGATGAAAAGATCCCCTATGATAATTTCTAATACATAAAAATGCATAAACAGAGAGTAAAACCTTAATACAAGATTATGCAAATATTTAAGCTTTGAATTTTTTTATGTTCTTACAAGTTTTTTCTTCTTGTTTTTCTAAATTTTGTTCATTATTTTTGTGATACTTGTTTGAATTAGTTACCATCCATAATCATTATTAGAAATGAAGGAAGAAAGGAAAAATGGTAATAGTGAACTAAGTAGTCCAAAATAAAAAAATGCTATATTTATATCCCAAACAAAAAATATTATATTTTGAAAGTTTAATTAATTTTTCTTTAGTGACACTTGTTTGAAATAGTTACCATCAATTATCATTCCTTTTCTATTTGATTAGCAATGAGGAAAGAAAGAAAAAAAAATGATAATTAGAAGACTATGTAGTCAAAAATAGTATGTTCATGTCAATGTGTGAAATTAAACATTTTTCCTAGATTAATTTATTTACACATAAAAAAATTATTATTAATTTATTTATGAAATAATTATATATANTCTATTAATATATATTAGTGTTTATTCTAAATTATATTTTTATGCATTTATTTTGCGTGTTTCAAATGTTATTCATTCCTTTTTACTCTATACATCCTCATCAAATTTATCATACATTTCTAACTTTTCTTTAACCCATTTTTCATTTACAATTGTTGTTCTCCTTATTTCTTATTTATTTATGTATTATTGTCATATTATCATGATTACTATGTGATTCTTTTACCTTGCAAAACATTATTTGTTTTGCAAGAAAAGTCATTTATTTTTTAAATAATAAAATGACATACCATCATTGCCTCGTTTCTAGGGTTGCTGACACGCTCCTTGAATTTTTTCATTTTGTCTTTGTGCCGTCTTATCTTCTCATGGCATGCATACGTGCAAGATTCTTTTTTCATTCCCCATACGTGTCGTTTCATTTACTGTTCTAGTGCATATTTTGGTCTGTTAGCTTCCTTCTCTCCATTTGTTGTGCTGCCATTGGCTTGCCCGTTTAGGTAGACTAGACGTAATCATTTGTTACATCTCTTCCCATGCGCCTGTCTTTTTCCCTTCCCCTTTTCAGAGCTGCTGTCTTTTCATTTTCAAATTAATTAAATGTTTTGAACTCGATTTTGACGTCCAGAGCTTATATCAAATAGTGGTTTTCCTCATTTTTTTTATTTTTCACGCTCATCCCTACCTTCTATAAGTCTCTCTTCTTCCCTTCTTCATCTTCATTGTTTCTTTTATTTTGGCTTTTCTGCTTCATTCCCTGATAGTAATGGATGAGCATCCATTTAAGGTCAGAAATATGACTGAATTCAACCGTTTTCTTACCCATCATCAGGACGCCTTCCCAATAGACATGGTCTGTGGTTTCGGGGAAGGAATCTCTAAATCCTTCCCATGTAATCCCCCTTACCAGATCTCTCTATCCCCGATGTACATAGCCTTAGGGTTAAAACTTCCATTCTCCGATCTTTTTCAAGAATTGTTTAGTACCTTCAACCTTTCTCATTCCCAATATACCTTTACTACTTATAAGGTTATTTTAGGGATTGGAGCTCTAAATAGGAGGCATAACTTGAATATAGGTGTAGATGAAATCCGTGCCATGTATATAGTGAAAAGTAGGGGGGCTAGTCATTGACCTCCCTAGTGGGAACAAAGGCTGGGATGAAGGTACTCTTCTCATAGGTGGAAATTGGGGTGGCAACAGCCACTGAGTCGTTCATCAGATATGGGGAAAGTTCAGCAAGTGGCCGGAGTTCCCCTTCTTCTTTACTTTTCCGCTTCTGCTTAACTTTGCTGATTTATTGTTGCTTTTATCTTTTTAAATACTAACCTATTGTTTTATGAATACAAAAATCTGAACAAGATGTCATTTACTCTAAAAGAAGTAGGCGCGTGACTCCGTGCCTCCTACAATTGTCTAGAATGGGACTTGAGAGATTTTCTTGATCCAAGGAGAGAGATCGAAGTTGCGGTCGCACCTATTCTGGTTCCTGAGTCTGTTGCCCCATTATCCTCTGCGATAGAAGTTCCTCGGGAAATTCCCGTTACAATCCCTCTTTCTTCTTTTCGTCAAGTAATCTGGTCGAGTTCTTCTGAATCTTCAGAATCAGAGCAGGAAGAAGAGGGGTTTGCTCAAGAAGAAAGAGAACGTGAGGCTCAACGGGAAGTTGCACAGAAGTAGGGGGACAAGATGTAATTTTTCATTTTTCTTATAACGAGCTCGAGATGTCGAAGCATCTCAGGAGTAACTTGTAGGGGATACCTAGCGAGAACAAGCGCTAAAAGATAGGGAACGTAGCTCGTCAGGTGCAGTTTCAGGGGATGTCACTCCCCCTGTTCCTGATCTCTCTGTCCCCGTTGTTAATCTCCCTGCCCCCATTTTTAATCTCCATGTCCCTGTTGTTGAGATTTCTCATGCTAAGGAGTCATCCTCTCCTTACTTTGGTTCCCCGCATCTATCTTGGGAGATGGGCATCTGGAGGCGGCGGCGATACCCTGCGGCTCCATCGGTTCCCGCCAATGTCAGCTTCCTGAAGGACCCCCATTTTTCACACGTGGTCGCGAAGGGGATCATGTCTGACGTGGGCATTTTTGTACTCCGCCAGATGTCCATCCATGAGAAGGTTATCAGCCTGAGTCATTCTCTAATGTAGGTACTTCCATTTTTGCCTTTTTACATCTTTAGTTTTATGTGTAACTTCCTTTCTAATTTGACTAACACTTTTTGAACAGGCCGTGATATATCACAACGGGCTTCAGGAGGATATTCACGCTGTTGAAGAAGAGATAGCTGATTGTAGGAGGAAGGTCTTGGAGACTGCCAAGGCTTACAGCTTCGTTGCCTTAGAACGGGATGATCTTTAGAAGGTGGAGGCTTATCTTTAATGGGTTGTTGCCTGTTTGACTTCTGAGCTTGATGCGGCCACGACTAAACAGTCAAAGCTTGAGGAGTCTTTGGAAGATTCATAGAGGATTTCCTAGATAAGCGTGAAGAACCAATCCATTGTTGAGGCCAAGTTAGGTGAGGCCAAGGAGGCTTTGGCTAAGTCATATGAATCGAAGGCTAAACTTGCGCTGAGTACTAGGCCATGATTGATGAGTACGAGAAGATTTTTTATATAGAGGGTTACTGCGACGCCAATACTGATTAACCTCCTCGTATGTCGCTAGTCTCACTTCCTGATGAGCCCACTGATCCCGAGGCTGATCTTCCCGCTTCCACCATGCTTCCACCATGGAAGCGGTTGTTGATGTTACCCCCGAGGACGTGGAGACTGAGCATATTTTCCTTTTTCGTTTTCTCATACTTTTCTTGTTTTTTCTTCAAAATCATTTTGTAATTTCTCACTTTTTAATGAAATGACTCCTTTCTTCAATATGCTTTGTCATTTCCTTTTGTCTTAACACTCATTATAAATTCATCAATCAACTTTCTCTAGCGTTCTTGACTGCTTAGTGAATTTCCATAAGCAATAAAAGACCATTTTCCCTTTTAACAGTTTCCATGGTTAACCGTTTCAGACAGTTAAGGGAAATCTTCAACTAGTTAGTCGTTTAAACACTTGGAAGTTTTTTCAAGGAATGCCTAGGCAAGAGTGTGTTTACTCATTTGGCTGTTTCTACTTTTCATCCGTTGAGGCTGGAATTCCCGTCCTGTTTATTGCAAGCGGGCTCGTTGGAGTCACCTGCTTCCATGGTTTTTCCTTCTTCAATTATTTTTCCTTATGTGATGCCTCTTTCAATGGCTCTTCATGCTCCTAATTTTTTCTGAGAGTATGACTTGTGAACTGCCCCTCCCAAGAAATTTTTATGCTCTTAGTTCCTTCTGAGAGTATGATTTATGAACTGCCCATCTCAAGGATTTTTTATGCCCTTAATTCCTTCTAAAAGTAAAACTTATGAGCTGCCCCTATAAAATATTTTTTATGCCCTTAATTTTTTTAGAGTAGGACTTATGAACTACCCATCTCAAGAAATTTTTATGCCCTTAATTTATTCTGAGAGTAGGACTTATGAATTGCCCATCTCAAGGACTTTTTATGCCTTTAGTTATTTCTGAAAGTAGGACTTATGAGCTGCCCCTCCCAAGGACTTTTCATGCCCTAAATTCCGTTTTGTAGTGATTCAGCTGAGGAGAAAAGATTGGCGCCACCGTTCTTACGTGAAAAAATTGTGCAAAAAAATCACGGGAAATGTGTCTCATTATAATGGATTTTTACATTTTTTACACAAAATATTTTTTCAGATGAATTGCATTCCATGATTTTTGTAATTTTGTTCTCTTCCATTTCCAAGTGGTAATAGCCGCTTCCACCTATTTTGCTGATGATGTATGGTCTCTCCCATGTTGGTCCGATAGAAATGTGCTACCGACCCGAAAAACATGTCCCGTCCCGAGCCGAGCGAGACGGAACGGGACGGGACAAAAGTTTTTTATCCCATCCAAATTTTTCATAAATAGCCCAACATTTTTTTAAAAAAACATTTGACCATCAATTTTGTAATTTTAATCCTTAATTTTTTTTAATTTTTTTAAATTTAAACCAATTTTAGTTTTTAACCTTTAAATATTTTACCCAAAATACCCGTCCCTCCAATTCACAACCTTATGGCCCGAGCATCCCTTCCATTTGGAAGATTTTTCTGATGACCACGTCTCCTGTTTTAAATTCATGTTTCCTTACTTTCTTTTGGAAATGAGATCTCCTTTTCTAATTGTATTGAACCATTCTGATAAGGGCCACTTCCATTCTTCCCTCTAGTTCATCAAGATCGTTTCTTATGAGTTCTCTGTTTTGTTGTTCATTTAGCTCGAGTCTTATGGTAGGGCTTTCAATTTCCACGTGAATGATTACTTCTGTTCCGTATGCTAATGCGAACAGGGTTTCTCCCATTGTCTCTCTCGGGGTTATTCTATGTGCCCATAAGACTACGGGTAGCTCTTCTACCCATTTTTGTTTGGCAGATTCCATCCGTTTCTTCAGGTTGCCAAGTATGACCCGAATTGATCTTCCTTCTTGCATGTTCCCCTATGGGTAGTAAGGCGTGGAGAAGTGATTCGTGATCTTCATATCTTTACAAAATATTCTTACTGAGTTTCTCAGTGAACTGAAGTCCATTGTCAGATACCAAGAACTAGGGGATCCCATACCTGCATACCAAGATTTTCTATAGGAATCATTTTACTTCTTCCTCACGGATTCTGGAAAAGTTTCATCCTCGATCCACTTAGTCAAATAATCCATTGGTACCAATAAAAAATACTTTTGGGCAGGTTCCACGGGGAGTGGCCCAACAATGTTCAAGGCCCAGTGCATGAACGACCAAGGACTAGGCACAGTTATGAGTTCTCCGGGGGCCATTTTTGCTACATGTGCGAACACTGACACTTGTCGCACCTTTTCACATACTATTTGGCATCCTGATGCATTCGGGGCCAATAGTATCATTCATTCATAACTTTATGGGCTAGTGATCTTCCCCTAGTATGATTTCCGCATATGCTCACATGAAATTCTACTAACACATATTGGGCCTCCTTTTCTCGCATGCACTTAATGTACGCTCCTCCTGCAAACAGTTTCTTATATAATACACTGTTAATCATCATATACCTGGCACCCTGTTATTGCACCTTTTTGGCAAGTAGTTTGTCTTTATGAAGCGTTCTTTCTTCAACTAGGTTCCTTTCAAATTTCTACATCAGCCATGGTACTCCACGGGAGCTTCTTGGCTCCTTTTGAATTTCTACAAGGACGTTCCTTTTGTAGGGAAAGCGTAATTAAGATCCTAGATTTTCCAGGACATCAGTGTGCCCGTTCTCATCTCTCAGAATTTGTTGGATCTCATAATTCTTTCACGTGCTGAGGAAATCCTTTTGTTGAGAATTATGCCCTCAAAGCATGTGTATTGATATTTTGATACGAAATAATGAGGATTACATTTTTCTTATAATTATTTTTTTAAATTAATGTTGAATAATTTATATAAATATTTGAAGCTTTCATATTCATTAATGAGACTATGATCTTGTATTGGTACTATAGGATTATGATCATAGATAATGAATAAAATTGTCAGTCACATATTAAAATATGGAAATCTTTAATAAATGGTTGCTAGTATGGTTCACTAAGCATTATAAATGCGTGTGATCTAGATTCGGATTATTGATGTGTATAAACATCTTAGTGAAGGTATTTAGAGGGGTAAAACGGTAATTTTGACTAGCTCTAATTTACGAACCAATATTTGGAGGACAGAACTACATGAAATAATTATATCATTGGAGTACATAAGAATACTATGTAAATACATTCTATAATCACTAAGAGTTAAATTTCATATTTATAGTGGAGAAATAATAGAATTAAAAAATGAGATTATTTAATTAAAAAATTTAATTAATAATTTGGTTTATTAAAGCTTAGAATTATAGGTCCATGGTCCGCAAGTCACCTATGTACTACGCAGTCTAGGGTGTGAATATTTCAGGACATGAGAAAATGACTGACTTGTAAAGGGAATTTTTATTCTGAGGCAAATGTATAATTATGGGATAATTGTGTATGATTAATTAATTAAATTATATTTATCAATAATTATCGGTTATTTTTTAAATTATCGATAAGTGAGACAAAATATCAAATTTGTGAAATTAGATAATAAAATATTGTTAGATAATAATTTGAATAAACTAAATCTGCTATTTGTGAAATAACAGATAAGTTAGTTGGTAGAGATAATCTGATATGTTAATTTTGAATTAATTGATATCTAAATATTTATCTGATTAAAATAAATATTTAATTTACAGTAATTGCCACGTGCCAATCACTATTTGAGTATCAGAGATTGAAATGGACTACTGTAGTGCCACATGGTACTACAGTAGTGGGGGTGCAACACTGTAGTGCTGTATGGCATTGCAGTTGTGCAAATTTGTAATGGGTCCCACTACAATTGATAATTTTATAATTAAATATTATTTTATTTTATCTCTAAAAAATCTAATACGTCATTATCTAGAAGATATACATATATTATTCCAATGGCCTCAGTTGATGAACCAATTCATCAGTTCATAAAAAATATCAAAATTGAGAACACAGTTGGTGTCGAAGTGATTTTTCTCTCTAATTAATAGTTAATCAGAACTCCGAAAGAATAATCATCACGTTCTTTTATATAGACTTCTCACTAAATTCATTCTCAGTAAATCTCTAGATCTAATGTGCTGAGTACATCTAGAAACAGAAAAAGTGTCTTGTAATATTCTACGTGCTCACACACGTCCTAATGCGTTGATGATTGACTTGAAAGATCTTGGTATGGATATCAGAGTTTACTGATCGTTGAAATGAATGATCGATCGATTTTGCAAGGACGCTTGATATAGACTACAAGAGATATATGATTCCTAACCTTGTATTTTATAGATTTAATGTATAAATATATAATGGATCCGGACTGATTGTAAAAAGGTTTTCAATAAAAAGTTTTTATTTGGTTATCATGGTGTTGTGGAAGTTTTGTTTTATTAAAAAAATTTGATCTTTATTAAAAGTTTAATTTTTAATTGGTCTCGTGCCACACGCTTCCTCCACGCACGCGCCGTGACGGCCAACAAGTGGTGTTAGAGCGGTCATAATATATTTTTATATTAAGTACTGTGTGGGTGTTCTTGCATTGTTCATGATATATTTTGATATATATGAATGAATGGATGGTTTTGTTTTTTGAATGTATGATTAAATAATGGATCGTTTATTGTATGGTGATTATTGAGTTAAGCTTTATATTTTAATTTTTATTAGATCTTTTGTAAGTCATTTTGGGGCATAGGAATTTTTGTAATTTTATTTTGAACATTAATTGTAGTTATTCCGATCTCGAGAAGACAAAGAACGCACGAGACAAACGAGGAAGGAAGAAAAAAAAAGAAATAGGAATTCCGGCGCCGGCGCCGCCAGATAAGTGGCTCCGTCTGTGGCGCTTTGTTTGACGGCGGCGCCGTGTGTGACAGCGGCCCTTTTCTGACAACGGTGGCTATATTTGGCCTGCGGTGTTGGGCGTCGGTAGGAGAGTCCTATCATTGGTGGCAACTGTTGTCACATTTGGGGAAGTTTGGTAAAAACTCTCATACCAACTTACCCTATCACTATAGAGTTTGAGATAACCCTAACTCTATATATTATCTTTTAAATTTTGAAATTATGTAATTTTATAATTAATTTTTCATTTTTAATTTTATAAAAATTAAAGATGAATTAATTGATTGGGTTTGAGTCAAGTTTGAGCGAGTCAATAAATTGTTTATTGACTAAGTCGAATTCAATAATTAAGAAAGATAGCTATGGAGACAATTTTTTATTAAGGAAAATAGTTTTTCCTAATTAATATTTTTTGTTCAAAGCTTGAGGATTATAAGGATAAACATCAGGAGGAGAAGGAGATATTTGTAAAATATATAATCTTGAAATCCTCTTTGTAATTTTATTGATTTATTTCAAAAGTTACAAAGAAGACTTATTTAATTGTTAAATAAATGTTTATTGATATGATTGATAACATGTCCATGCATTAATCTAACTTCACATAATTATGACTTAGGCGCTTTAGAAGGTTAAAATGAACTTAGAACAATGAGATTGTGATAACTGATTATTAAATACTCATAGGTTGATTATTTTAACTAGTGATTAAATTGGAATTAATTGCTTAGTCAATGTGACTAAAATAGTGAGTGAGAGAAGGTTGACATGTCAATGTGACTTATGGTCTCCATCATCTAGTACAACACTGTGAGGTGTAGTAAGGGCCTTGAGATGACTTTGTTTTCATCCCCTTAAAGAAGATTTCGAGCTGTACCAATACCATGGTTGGATTTCTTAAGAAGATATGTGAAACTGCTGTAATTTAGTTTTGACTGATCGTAAGGAGACATATTCTAAATGAAGTCACGGAATGTAAAATGATGGGTTACACTCACAAAATCGCAATTAAGCTTTCATGTGGATAGTTGTGACTTGACCGAACAGGCGATACCTTATTGTTAAAAGGGAAAATATGAGATATTTTAAGTTTTAATTAGTAAGGATGAGAATGTCTCATAGACAGTCTGAGATTAATCTAACTTACCCTAAAGCAACACATTAATAGTTTGGTTATTTTATCGTGATTAATAATTGTTAAATTTGTGTGTTTATTATGTTGCATTCATGCATCATGTTTACCTTTTGAATTCTAGATATTTATCAATTATATTGAATCTTATATGTTTTGAATTCAGTTATCATTATTATGTCTACTATGGGCAACTATGTTACTGCTTTACTCGCTCTTGAGAAATTGAATGGTGCTAATTTCGTACGATGGAAATCAAATATGAACTTAATGCTGATTTGTGAGAACTATAAGTTCGTTCTTATTGAAGAATGTCTTGAGGAGCCTGCTGCTAATGCCCCTAAGAATGTTACGGATAAATTTGATACTTGGATCATATTAGACAACAAGGTGAAGTGCTACATGCTTGTGCGCATTAATGATGTTCTAAGAACTAAGCATGAGAACATGGAAACTGCCTATGAAATTATGGAATCTCTACAGGTGATGTTTGAACAGTAGTCTGATCAAAGTCGTCATGAGGCCACCAGGAGCTATATGATGACTAGAGGAGAAAGGATGTTTTCGTGCGAAAACATGTTTTGAACATGATCAACATAATGCACGAGGCAGAAATACATGGGGAGACCATTGATGAGCGGACTCAAGTTAGTATTATACTTAAGTCGCTCACACCATCTTTTTTTACATTAACGACTAACTATGTTATCAACAAGTTACAATTCAACATGATCTAATTATTGAATGAACTGCAGACTTTCGACTCACTCAACCTTACAATGAACAAAGAGCGAGAGGCAAATGTTATTGAGTAAAAATATTCTTTCAATATTGTTAAGAACAAGAAAAGGAAGAAGAACAATGGTAAGGACACAAGTAAGAACAAAAGAGGAAAGAAAGTTAAGACAATGTCGAAAGTTAAAAAGAATAAGAACCACAACAATCCCAAGGGAAAATATTTTCACTGTGGGGTTGAAGGTCATTAGAAGAGAAATTGTAACAAGTATCTCTCTGATATGAAAAAGTAAGTTAAATATGATTTACTTGTACTTGAAGCTTGATTAGTGGAATATGATTTGTCATCATGGATACTTGATTCAGGAGCCACTAACCATGTATGTTCTTCTTTGCAGATGCTTGATTCAACAAGAGAGCTAGCTAATGGCGAGGTCATTTTTAGAGTTGGCAGTGGTGCTCTCGTGTCAGCTAAAAGATTAGGGACAACTCGTTTACTTTTTGGATATAATTATTTAGTTTTGAACAATGTTTATTATATTTTTGGGTTTTCGAGAAATTTGATTTCTCTTTCATTTTTACAAGAACAACTATTCGAACAAAGAGTTTATTATTTCTAAGAATGAATTTGATATTTTTTATGCTAAAGTTATAAACGGATTGTATATGCTTAAATTGACTGAACGGGTATTAAATAAGTCTGAATTATTTAAAGTAACCAAACCTAAAAGTAACAAATGGCAACGAGTTTCTCATGATGATGATAACACATATCTTTGACATCTTAGGTTAGGACATATTAATCTATATAGAAGCATGATACTTTGAGAGAACTAAAAGTTGTAACTCTCCTTGTTTGTGAATCTTGTCTAGAGGGTAAATGACCAAGAGACCTTTCTCTAGAAAGGGCCAAAAAGCCAAGGAACCACTTGAGCTTGTGCATGTGATGTTTGTGGACCGATCAATGTAGAAGCTAGTGGTGGGTATGTGCATTTCGTCACTTTTATTGATGATTACTCAAGATATGGTTATATTACCTAATGCAAAGAAAATCTAAAAGTTTTGGAAAGTTTAAAGACTTTAAAACAATTAGGTAAATAGTTGAAAACCCTTCGATCAGATCGAGGTGGTGAATACTTGGATTTAGAATTCAAGCATTACTTGTTGGAGTATGGAATCCTATCTCAAATCATATCACCTGGAATGCCATAGCAAAATGGTGTTTCAAAAAGGAGAAACCATACCTTATTTTATATGGTCAGGTTGATGTTAAGCTACTCATCACTACCACTTACATTTTAAGGATATGCATTACACACAGCTACATACATTTTGATTGTAGTGTCTTCTAAATCTGTAAGCAAGATACCTTTAGAGTTATACAATGGCTCCAAACCCAGTTTGCATCATTTTCGTATATGGGGGTATCCAGCTCAAGTTCTTAGATCCAAGACCGGATAGTTAGACTTAAGGTTTGAAGTATGCATATTCGTTGGCTATGCTCGAGAGACTAGATGTGGATATTTTTATAGTCACAAGGATCAAAAGGTGTTTATATTAAAAAATACCACCTTCCTTGAACATGACTATATCGAAAACTACAAACCTCGAAGTAAAATAGTTCTCAAGGAATTAGTGACTGATAAGATCAGACCATCTTCAATTTCTACTGATAAATGACAAACCAGAGAAACCATAGTTCCTGTAAAGGAAACCCCGGTGCAACGTCGTAGTGGGAGGGTTGTGAGACAACTAGTTCGCTACGAACTAGAGGCACATGTCTTTATGTCAGACAATGATAAGGATGATTCATTATCCCACGAAGAAGCAATGAACGATCCTTAAAAGGAGAAATGGAAAGATGCCATGAACCCGGAAATGAAATCTATGTATTCCAATTCCGTCTAAAAACTTATAGATCCACCTGAAGATGTCAAGCTCATTGGATGTAAATGGATCTTCTAGAAGAAAAGAGGTGTAGATGACAAAGAAGAGACTTTCAAGGCATAGTTAGTAGCCAATGACTATACATAAATGGAAGAAGTCGATTATGAAGAGACATTCTCCCTTTGGCCATGCTAAAATCCATTCGCATCCTTTTATCCATTGCCGCTATTTTTTACTATGAGATATGGCAAATGGACGTCAAGATAGCTTTCTAAATGACTCTCTTGAAGAAAACATCTATATGATGCAACCAGAAGAGTTTGTACAAAAAGGACAAGATCATATAATATGCAAGTTGCTTAAATCCATTTATGGATTAAAGCAAGCATCTAGATCTTGGAATCTTACTTTTGATGAGATTATAAAGTCTTATGGTTTCAAGCAAAATGTTGACGAAGCATGTGTTTATAAATGCATCAAAGCGAAGATGGTCATTCTCTTAGTTTTTTATGTCGATGATATTCTACTCATTGGAAATAATGTAGAAACTCTGTCAAAGGTAAATAAGTGGTTAGCTAAGAATTCCAAATGAAAGATTTGGAAGAAGCGAGCTATATTCTGGGCATTCAAATCCTAAGAGATAGAAAGAACAAGCTCTTGGCCATTTCTCAGGCATCTTATATTGATAAGGTGCTGGAGAGATTCTCTATGAAGAATTCCAAGAAATGTTAACTATCGACCAGACATAGATTGTCCTCTCCAAGGAACAATGTTCTAAGACACCTTAGGAGGAAGGGGATATGAAAAAAGTTTCCTATGCTTCAACAGTTGGAAGTCTCATGTATGCCATGTTGTGTACGACACTAGACATCTTTTATGCAATGTGAATTTTTAGTCGTTATCAATCGAATCTAGGTTTGGAACACTGGATTGCATTGAAGCATACTCTCAAGTATCTTAGGAGAACGAGAAACTATATACTTGTTTATTCAGGTAGAGACCTGAACACCACTAGATATATTGATTCTGACTTTCAATCAGAGAGAGAGATAGAGTTGAAAGTCAACATCTAGATCAGTATTCACCATAGGTGGAGGAGTTGTAGTTTGGAGAAGTATTAAACAATCCACCATTGCAAATTTCACTATGGAATCTGAATATATAGCGTCTTGTAAAGCTGCGAAAGAAGCGGTATGGCTCAGAAAGTCCTATACTGATCTAAAAATAGTTCTAGATATGGACAAGCCATTGATCATGTACTATGATAATATTCAAACGGTAGGGAATTCCAAGGAACTGAGGAGTCACAAGAGGGCAAGCACATATAGAGGAAATATCATCTTGTTAAAGAGATCGTACATTGAGGGGTTGTGACTATTATGAAGATAACATGGGAATAGAACCTGGTTGATCCTTTTACAAAGACACGTCGTGCGATATCATTTGAGGGTCATGTGCGTAACATGAGATTAAGAGAAATTCCACATTTGCTTTAGGGCAAGTGGGAGATTATTGAGAGTTATGCTCTCAAAGCATGTGTATTGACATTTTGATATGAAATTTAATTAGGATTATATGTTTCTTATAATTTTTCTTTTAAAGTATTGTTGAATAATTTATATAAATATATGAAAATTCCATATTCATTAATGAGACTGTGATCGTGTATTGGTACGAGAGGATTAAGATCATAGATAATGATTAAAATTGTCAATAACATATATGAAATCTTTAATGAATGGCTGCTAGTACGGTTCACTAAGCATTATGAATGCGTGATATAGATCTGGATCATTGACGTGTATAGTCGTCTTAGTGAATGTACTTTATATAATGAGATTATATATGACTGGACCAATGTGAATTAATATCTTTATCAAAATGTTGTTTATCATAATACACGTCAATTCGATGATCATATGTAGATCAGTATGAATCTTGACTAGTCATGAACTCCTATGCATGTCTACTGGATCTTTTGATTCACTCGTTAAGGTTTGTTTATAAAACAAGCTAGTGACTTTTGTTTTAAAGATTCAATGATGTAGATGATTGAGAACATGATCTTGCAAGATTTGGAATCCAAGTTCTCCTAACGGATTGTATATTCATTTTCTTAAGTGTTAATTCTGAAAGCTGAATGATTATTAAGCTCAAATTTATAATAAGATTATAAATTAGTCATTGACTAGTGGACTAATGGTACTTAAGGATCAATAGGTATTTAGAGGGGTAAAATGATAATTTTGATCATCTCTAATTTACGAACCAATAATTGGAGGACAAAACTACATGAAATGATTATACCAGCGGACTACATAAGAAGACTCTGCAAATACATTCTATAAACACTAAGAGATCAATTTCATATTTATAGTGGAGAAATAATAGAATTAATAATCAAAATTATTTAATTAAAGAATTTAATTAATAATCTAGTTTATTTGGAGCTTAGGATTATAGGTTTAAGGTCCCCAAATGACCTCTCTTCTACGCAATCTAAGATGTGAATATTTCGGGATATGAGAAAATGACTGACTTGCCAAATGAATTTTTATTCTGGGGCAATTGCTTACATGAATAATTGCTTTTGCATAATCTTACTCTCCTTTATGTCCGTTATTCTTATAATTGGTTATTTCTCTGCATTATTTATTTATCTACTCTGTGAATCTATTTTATCAGAGGCTAACGTATTAGCTTCTATTTGGTTAGCTTCAGGTACCTTAGTAAGACATCTTAGAGACATACATCCTAAGGGTAGGGTGGTTGTAGAGGCATGTTGGAGAAGAGAGACCCTAATAGGAGGTTGTAGAAGTCACCAAAACATTTTTGTAATCAAAATATAGTATGAAATTTTCAATCATAAGAATAATTTAGTTATTTGAGCCATGAGTATATTATCTAGAAATAGTTCTTCTAGTAGCATTGGGTCCACAATGTCTTCAATATCGGACATAATGGATGAAGAAAATTTTGAATTAGTAGATGATCAAGTAGATCATAAATATTTTGAATACCTTTCAAATGATCAAGAAGATCATTTTGAATACTTTATAGATCATCAAGTAGATCATGAGGTATGAAATATACTCAAAATCCCCAGTAAAGATATAAACTTTAAATCCTCTTCAAGATCATCCATTAATAATGATGAAGATATTAGGATTCGAATAGAGCAAGAATTAAAAATTAAAAAATTAAAAGTCTAGAACCTAAAGGAATAAGTTCCTAAGGAAGTCAGACAAACCTTAATAATAAATAATCTAATAAAATTAATTACCAATCTTTTAATTCTTAAATTAGAGGGTATAGCTAGCTATTACCCCTAGGAGTTCCTTTTCTAAATCATGTATTAATAATCAAGATTTTAGGACTCAAAAATTAGAACAATAATTAAGAAATTCTAAAAATTTGAATCCAGATATCCTGAACCAAGAATATGAACCAGATTGAGAAAGGATAACCCAACACAATGATGACCCATCCAATAGGTTCAGAGAAAAATATAATGTGGACCAAAGAAGAATCATACTTACTGAATGGAAGGTATTCATGCAAGAATTTAGAGTTGATATATTTTTCTTTGATTATATCAATGATATTTACGAGAAAAATATTGAAGTAATTTTAAAATATAAATGGGTCAAGGAAGATTCCAGTGTGATAACTGCTAGTCATCCATTACCTGAAAAAATCATAATTAATCATAAAATTTCTCAACTTAAAAAAGAATTTGTTGAACCTTTCCGAATTCATTATGAGAAAACTCTTAATGAAAAAATAGTTAAAACTTCAAAATTTTAAGAGACAATATCTCAGAATTAAATAGCCATAGGATAGAATCCATCTATGAGTCATCCACAAATCATGAAACTTTCAACAATAATATTGAAGAAAATTGTAGTGCAAAATCTCATGAATTGTCAAATAATATTGAGGAACCATCCAAAGATTTAGAAATTCAATCACCTGTTAAGGTTATTAACCAAGACATTATCTCTGAACTAGATATTCATAGGTTAGAATCCACATATGAATTTTCCACAATTAATGAATCTTCAAATATTGAAGAAACATTAAAGAATTTAAAAACTAATGACTCATCTTATTTGGTAGGATTGATAATCAAAACAATTGTTCAGAATTTGAAAAAGTTACTAATGATAAACTTCAAGAATTGAAGGACAATAGTTTGAATTCAGAAAGCCATAGGTTGGAATCAACTTATGAATCTTTTACAATTGTGAATTTTCAAACATTAACAAAATTGAAGAAAAATAAAAAAATTTAGAAATTAATAAATTATCCTCCGTTAAGGACATAAACCATAGAAATTTTTTAATCACTACTTCTCCTTTGAATATTGCAAAAAAAGAAGAACCTAATAAAAAAAATAGTTGAACAACTCAATTACACCAATCAAAATCTAATTACAATAGGAAAATAATTAGATAAAATTGAGAATAAGGTTGATGATCTTCATGAACTTAAATCTAATGAAACTCTGAAAGAAAAACTTTTAATAAATCTTTCAGATAAAATCACTTTAAATATTATTCCTCTTAATAAACAGATTGATAAAACGCTTCAAGAATTGAAGAATAAATCTGTTGAATCATTTTCTACTGTTAAGATAATTAATCAAGACAATAGATCAAAATTTGAAATTAAGCATGAAAAATTTCTTGATAAACTACTTAAAGAATTAAAGATTGATTATCAAGAATCCGCCAATAAATCTTCCACAATTCATGAATCTTCAAACATTTATAATACAAGAAAATCATTTAAAAATTTAGAAATTAGAAAGGAAATGGCCTAAAAAGCTTATTCCTCCTGATATTCAAATTTCTGAAAATTCTTTAATTAATCAATTTTCTGTGTCTGCAGAGAAATTGTACGAATGAAATATAAATAAACTTTCTGAGCAAGAAGTTCTCAACAAATTATAGCATATGACGATGGTAGCTAACATCTACATTACCACACACAGTTTACCTTACAATGAGGTCATTGATATTTTAGTCACAGGAGTCACATGAGTGCTTCATTCCTAGTGGGAAAAACACCTCAAAGAAGAAACCAAAATTACCATTCTTTCAGCAGTAAGAGTTGATGCTAAAGGAACCCCAATTATTGGAGAAGATAAGAAAACAATACATGATACTATCAATACACATCTCTACAGAATAATTGAATACTTCATTGAAACGCCAAGTAATATAACTTCGCGTATCCATGATCAATTAACCAATCTTAGGTATCCAACCCTAAGTAATTATCATTGGTACAAAAATATATTTTTATCGAGGATAATGATAAGGGATGATTGCAATCAACCCTTCTGGAAAGAAAAATTCATTAATCTGTTCATAAACAAAATTAGACGGTCCTTAGAAATAATCTAGGTAATATAGACTATAATAGTCTCACCTACAGTACAATAACACGAATGTGTATTGATATAAAAATCAATAAAAAAGTTAAAAAAGAAAATAAAACTACAAAATATGAATTAGATAATTTTTGTGAGTAGTATGATTTATCCACTATTGCTCCTTCCTACAAAAATTGAAAAAAAATTCACTTAAGTCCTAGGAGGTCTCACAAGCCTGATAGGAGAAAATATCACAAAAATAAACATAAAATATTTGACCAATACTTTTTAAAGAACAAAAGTTTGACAAACGTCTCTCTAAAATAAAAATTATTCTAGAAGAAAATTCAAAAAAAAAATTATTGATAAAAATTAAGTGTTTTAAATATGGACAGAATGATCATACTTTAAATATTGGTCTAGTCAAGAATAAAATTAATCAATAAAAATCTTTGATGATGATAAACAAGAATTGTTTAGAATCAATAGAATATTATGAGAGTAATACTAATTATTTAGGAGAGTTTGAATACCTTGAATCCTCAGAATCTAACTTTTTGAGTTCTGAAAGTGATTCTCCTAACATCTCTATGGGGTGTAGAGAAGTGGTTGTAGGAATAGTTGTTGTCAAAAAGTAAATGTTTTAAATAAAATGAAGAACAACAAAATCACTTGTTAGATCTAATTAGTAAAATTGAAATCCAGAATTAAAACAAGAATATTTAGAAAGACTTAAGAAAATAAGTTTGAAAAAATAAAATTCTATGTCTAATAATAATAATAATACTGCAAGCCTTTCACAAACTTTGAAAAAATTCAATAAGGTTAAGGGTAAAGAAAAAGAAGTTATCTTATAGGAACTTAAAAAAATTAAAAATATTAAACATGAAATAAAAGAATTAAAAAATTCAAATACGAAAATAAAAGAAGAATTAAACCTTTTAAAAATAGAGAATTTAATTAACAAACAAGAATCTAGTGAACCTAGTAAATTACTAATTTCTGATAATAAGGTTGAAGAACTTATTTTCTTAAGACGATGATAACTTCATAAAAATACTTACTCACATCAAAATAAAAATGGCACATAATGGTCAGAATAATTATTCAAGATTTTGATTTCACAACAATGACTTTTGTTGATTCAAGAGCGGATTTAAATTATATGCAGGAAAGACTAGTTCCTACCAAGTACTTCAAGAAGACAAGAGAATCTCTATTCTCTGCCAATGATACTCGTATGCATATTAATTATGAGATTCTCAAAATCCATATTTGCCAAGACAATGTATGTTTCAAAACATCATTTGTCTTTGTAAAAGAATATGACTGGCAAAATTATTTTAGGTTTACCATTCATTTCTCTTTTGTATCCTTTTACCATAAAGTATGATGAGATAATTACTTATCCCTTGGATGAACTTGTAAAATTCAAATTTCTTTGTTTTTTCACAATGAGAAACTGAAGAATTTTAAAACAAAATTATGTTTCCAAATTCATAAATTTAACTTTTTGTAAAGAAAAATATTTATGTTTTCTACAAGGAGAAATAAAATTTAGAAGAATTGGAGAACCGCTTCAAATTCCTGATCTTCAAGATCAAATTAAAATCTTTAAAGAAGGATTTCATCGCCTAGTGATTAATTCGAAACCTTTTAACAATATTTTGGGATGGATAAAATATCCAATACCAAATAAAAAAGACAATCGAAAGATTTGTAAATACTTATGTATTCTCTAAGATTGACACGAGGTCTGGATTTTGGCAAAACCAGATAAGTAATAGTATTAATTACAAAATTACATTTGGTAGTTATAAAATAATGCCATTTAACCGTAGAAATACTCCAAGTACGATAAATGAAACTTTCAACCAGTTCACCGAATTTTTTATTGTCTACATTAATAATCTTATTAGACAATACTGGTTGAATTTCTTGATTGTTTACATAAGTGAATATTTTAAACAATACTGAAAATATGTTAAATTGTTTGCCAAGACAATAAAACAAAATAGTTTAATTATCTCTGCAAATCGAATCAAATTGTTTCAATAAATTAGATTTCCAGGATTTGAGTTTTATTATTCCATCGATCAATTTATTTTATTAAATCAAAAATTTCTTTCGATTAATTACAAATCTACAAAACATATCTTTAAATTACTTCCAAACAAATTTTTTCCAGGTAATAATCCATTCTTAGCTATTCTGATTTCAATATTTAATTTATCCAATATATTAATGATTAAATGACTGACTCCCTTACTTGTAATATTTTGTAGGGAATCATTCCAGGATTCTGTAATGGAGGAATTTGACCTCCTAGAATACGGAAAGGTAGAGCCTAGTATACTTAATCAAAATTCTTTCAAAATCAAGAAGCTCAATGCCAGGGTAGCCGCTTTTTGTTCAAAGTCCCCATTTATTGATTATGGTAATAATGGATTTGAATATCCAAGAAATGACTGGATTAATGAATTGGATAAAAGTTTAGAAGATGTTGAGTTGAAGCATGACTTCAATGCAAAATTAATTCAATGGTACGGAAAATGTGGAAAAATAGGTTTTCACAAAGATAATGAAATATGTTATGATAATAGAGAAATTTAACAGTAAACCTTTTGGAACAAGCAATTTTTAAAATTAAATTTCCAAACAAAACAATAAAAGAATTTTTTATACTGGAAGGAACTTTCTTCGTCATGTCTGACGGATTTCAAAAAGGTCATAGGCATGCTGTAGAATCCTTAACGAGAAGAATCAACATCACTTTCAGAAAAAATATGAGAATGATGAATGGTTCAATAATAGAAGAGTCTTTGACTCAACAATTGACCCTTCTGGCCCAAATCAAAGAGGAGCTTATACTCCTAACCAAGTCCAATCAACAATACTTGAGTCCATCAGACTCAATCACCAATCAACCATGGTCAACCAATTTGATCATTCTCAATATCATTTGATGCCCAATCACTTTCAAAATACAAGAAACCATCATTTAATTTTCAAATAATGCACAACGAAAATCCTTTTCAGATTGAGCCTCCATTTTCTCATTCGAAGGATCATGCTCAAATTATCAAAGCTCATTCATTCCTAAATTCTATTATGTCCCCAGTGACAATAATAAAAATCTCAGTTTCTACAAAGAAATTCTCTTAGAAACAGAATCCATAAAATTAGCGCAATAAAAAATTCTAAGCAAATAATCATTTACCATTCTTTCTCTATACTCAGGATTATAACTATGGAGGATTGAAAAATCCATCCTTCAAGTTTCAAAGTACTTTTGAATAAAAAATAATATAATTATTTTGACTATATTAATGCATGACACAAGTTTTTCTTGCATCAAAATAGTGATTTTTCTCACTTTTATTTTTAAATTTTGACAACAATTTCAAAAATAATTTTTCAAATTAGTTCCTAAAATGGTGGTCCATTCATGGTCTTACCTTAGAACATTTCCCGATTGATTTACAACAATGTTTCAATTTGTTTTCAAAGATCTACCAGCTCTCACCAATTGAGGTTTCATTTCTCCAAATACTTTATTTTTCAAAGAAATACAAAATATCTTAGATTTTGAAATGGAAATACTCGGTTGAAAATAAAATCCTCACCAAAGAATATTATGTTAAATGGTGGGATAAGTTGAATACACAGAAAATAATTACATCAATCAATTATGAATTTGCAAGTATCCATCCCATTATGAGACTAGCAAATCCTTTTAAACAATCTCCATTAAAAATTAATGAGCTCATTCACCCAGATCCACAAATCAAACCATCTAGTCTAAATCCATCAAAATCTGAATCCATAACCAAAACAGAACTCGCTTTCAACTCTTAATTATTTGAGAGCTAAAATTAGTTTTGTGAAACAAAGCTTGCATCCTCCCTCTTCTGTAAATATTTCTTCTTCTTTTTCTTTCAACTTTAAATAGTGTGCGGGAGCACTATTTAATTGTTGCTAATAATTACTATTTGTGTAAGTTTTTAATCTTATACCTTAATACAGTTTTACTGTTTTTGTGTTTAATTCTTGCATCTTCGTACCCCTTCTTTAATTGCTTTAAATTATGTTAATTCTGCATCTTTTGGTATCAGAGCCAAACCTGGTGGGGAAAGGAAGCCTCAAGAAAACCCCCATCCAATTGCTTTAAATTATACGCTAATTCTACATATTTTGCTATATATATATATATATATCTAAATTTCAGAAATTATTAATACATAAATAATTATCAATTATTTTTCTAATTATCGATAAGTGAGACAAAATATCTAATTTGTGAAATTAGATAATTAAATTATTATAGATAATAATTTGAATCAACTAAATATATTATTTGTGAAATAACAGATAAGTGAGTTGATAGGGATAATCAGACATGTTAATTTTGAATTAATTGATATCTAGATATTTATTTAATTATAATAAATATTTAATTCACAATTATTCTCACGTGTCAATCACTGATTGGATATCATAGATTGACATATATTACTGTACCGTCACTCGACACACTGCACTGCCGTATGGCACTGCAGTTGTGCACATTTGTAGAGAGTCCCACTATAATTGGCAACTACAATTAAATATTATTTTAGTTTATTCCTAAAAAATTTGATACAACATTATCTAAAAAATATACAGATATTATTTTAATGACCTCAATTAATGAATCAGTTCATAAAAAATCAAAATTGAGAAAAAGTTAGTGTGAGAGTGATTTTTCTCTGTGATTAATAGTTAATCAAAACTCTGAAAGAATAATCATTTCATTCTTTTAGAGAAATGTCTCAAGATTCATTCTCAGTAAATCTCTAGATCTTATGTGTTGAATACATCTAGAGACAGAAAAGTGACTTGTAATATTCTACGTGCTCACACACGTCATAGTGTGTTGATGATTGACTTGGAAGATCTTGATGTGGATCTCAGACTCTACTGATCGTTGGAACAGTTTTGAAGGATGGATGATCGATCAATTTTGCAAGGATGCTTGATATAGACTACAAGAGGTATATGATTCCTAATCTTGTATGTTGTAGATTTAATGTATAAATATATAATGGATCATGACTTATTGAAAAAAACTTTCAATAAACAATTCTTATTTGGTTATCATGGTATTGCACATGTTTTGTTTTATTAAAAAAATTTGATCTTTATTAAAAGTTTAATTTTTAAATGACCTTATGCCACACGCTTCCGTTGCGCACGCGCCACGACGACCAACATCTTTGCCCGTTGTAAATAATTCACCATCCATTCATCTTTTGCTACGTATTCCTCCGTGACCTGCTTCACAATCAACATGGAATCACATAAAATTTTAACATTAGTTACCTCATATTCTCACAGTAGGGATACTCCTGCGATTAGTGCTTCATACTCTGCTTTGTTATTTGACGCATTTATTTCGAAGGGGATGGAGTGTTCCAATATTTCTTCGAAGGGAGTTTGTATTATTACCCCTGCTCCTGCTACTCTACTGTTTGAAGAACCGTCAACAAAGATTTTCCAAGTTCCATCTTCTCTCATTTGGTGCGTTTCCCATTCAACTTCCCCTTCTGTGAAGTCTGCTACAAAATCTGCTAACGCCTGCCCTTTTATTGAAATTTGGGGCTCGTTATTGATGTCATACTAGTTCAGCTCAACTGACCATTTTACTATTCTCCCACTTGCCTCTATCGAGTGTAGAAGACTTTTAATGAGAGAATCAGTTAATACCTTAATGTTGTCAGCCTGGAAATAAGGCCTTAGTTTCTGTGCCGCGGTTACAATGGCCAGTACTAGTTTCTTCATTCATTTAAATCCTGTTTCAGCCGCTACAAGACTTTTGCTCATGAAGTATACGGGTTTCCATTTCCTTTCCTATCTTTGATGAGTATTGTATTGTCTGCCCCCGTGGAAACAGCTACGTTCAATAGAAGCTGCTCACCGCGAGTAGGTTTGGAGAGTAAGGGGAGCTGTTAAGCACTCCTTAACTTTGGCAATTGCTTCTTCGCAGTCTTCACTCCAACCACTCTCATATTTTTTCGGCAACCTCTCAAAAAAAGGCTTGCATCTGTCTGTTAATCTGGAGATGAAAATGTTTAGAGCGGCCAGTTTTCCTGTTAACCCTTGGATTTCTTTGAGCATCCACGGGGACCTAATTTTTATGATCACCTTTACCTGGTATGGGTTTACTTCGATTCCACATTATGTAATTAGGTGTCGAAGGAACTTTCCCACCGCCACTCTAAAAGTGCACTTCTCTAATTTCAGCTTCATGGAATTTCGCCTTAGAACAGAAAAGGCTTCTTCAAGGTCCTGAATGCAGCTTTCCCGCTTCTTACTTTTGACCAGCGTGTCATCAACATAGACTTCCATATTCTTTCTGATCTTTTCATAGAAGACCTTGTTCACCAACCTTTGATAAGTTGCACCTGCATTTATTAGACCAAAGGGCATGACCTTGTAACAATAGACGTCATACTCAGTAATGAAAGTAGTTTTTCCTAATCGGGTTGGAACATTTTCACCTGATTGTAACCTGAGAAAGCATCCATGAAGCGGAGCAGTTCGTGCATGAAGTGGCGTCTACCATTTGCTCTATCATTGGCAGCGAGTATTCGTCTTTGGGTTATGCCTTGTTTAGGCTAGTGAAGTTGACGCAGATCATCCACTTCTCATTCTTCTTCCGTACCATCACTACGTTAGCTAGTCATTCGGGGTAGTTTACTTTTTTAATAAAATCTGCTGCTAAGAGCTTCTCAACATCCTCTTTGATTACTTGATTCCCTTCAGGAGTGAAGCTTCTCTTCCTTTGTTTCACAAGTTTCACATTGCGATCTGTGTTCAATCTGTGACAGATGATCTCCTCTAGAATGTCGAGCATCTCTTGTGTTGTCGCTGTAAATACCTCTTTGTTTTCCCTTAGAACTCTATCAACTTCTTCATTTTCTTCGAGACGGGCCCCAACGTTGGTTATCTTATGGGTCCCTTCTTCCAAATATATGGGCTCCATTTCCTTTCCCGCCTTGTACCTCGGGCCATCTTGCCTGTTTTCCTATGATTACTATAGATCGACGAGTCTTTTTCCTTTGGCCTTCTTCGTAGCCTTTTTCATTGCAGATCCTAAAGCAGTCACTGAACAGATGTGAGTTGTGGCCTGGTTGCCTCTTATTGTTTTCACTCCCTTTGGTGACTGGTATTTCAATACATGGTAGAATGTTGAGGGTACAACCTTCATTCTGTGGGGCCAGGTCCTCTCCAGGATTGCGTTGTACGGGGAAGTTGTTCCCAGTACCATGAACTCAGTCATATAGTTAAACGGATCCGCGCTCACCGAGAGAGTTAGAGTTCTGTTTGAGTAGCTGATGACTCCATTGAAACTAATAAACGGCAGCGAAGACCCTTGAAACTTTTGATCTCCCATGGACATTTTCTCTACGGTCGCTCGAAATAGGATGTTCATCGCGCTTCCACCAAGACCCTCCTCAGTAAGAAGTTACCAACTTGTATTGAAATGATGAGGGCATTATTGTCGTTCCCATTGTATTCCAGATTGGAGTCATTGAAAACTAGCGGTGAATCCCCATTGTCGCTTGAGGACTTCTACTGATGTCTTTCTAACATTGGCCGCTTGCACTATATCTTCATTTCCTTTCTTGTCGTCCCCTCTTGTTCGGTTAATGTCGACGATGCGGAGGGGTTATCTTCCCTTATCTCTCCTATCTTCTTCTCTCCTATCTTTCTTGGTTTCATGTTTCTATTCATCCTTTCTCGAAAATTGACTAAGGTACCATTCTTTGATCAACTACTCAATATAGTCCTTGAGATGAAAATAGTCTCGCGTGTAATGCCCGTTGCTCTTATGATAGGAGTAATATTTATCTTTATCTTGGTAGCTAGGTTCCTTGGTGAACGGGACCGGTCCTTTCAGCCAAGGTTTGTCTATAATTATCTTTGGTATTTGGTTGACTTAGATAGTCAACGGCGTGTAGACTTTGTCCCTAGGGTGGACTCTGTCAAAATCTCACCTCCGGGACGTATTCTTTTTTTTGTTGGACTTTTCTTCCATCTGTTCTTTCTATTTCATCATGTTTACTTCTTTCAGGTCTTACACTTCTTTCCCGCTTTCAGAATTCTTCTTTTTTCCGTTCAACTGTTCTCTGTATACTCCTATTCTTTTCCTCTAAGGTAGTATAAGCCTATGCTTGTTGGAAAAATTCCCCCATAGAAAGCGGCTTCACCTTGAATAGATCCTAAAAAAAATGGTGACTTTGGGTCCAGACCTCATCGGAAGGCCAATATGGTGAATCGATCATCGCAGTTTTTTACCTTGGACATCTTGTCTTTGAAATGATGAGTGTACTCCCGCAGGGACTCCCCTTTAGAGATTGTCATTAGGTGTTTTGAGTCTTCCATGACCGTACCATACGTAGAGTATTGTTTTATGAAAATGAAGGACATAATAGCAAAGCTCGTGATCGAGTGCATCGGCAAAGAGTGATACCACTTCAAAGCCGTCCCATCTAGACTAGCGGGGAACATTTTACACGTCAACTTGTCATCGTGTTGGTATAGCGCCATGTCTTGTCTGAATCGTCAAAGATGATCTACAGGATTAGTCTTTCCTTCGTAGGATTTGAATCTGGGAGCACCGAATTTTTTAGGTACGGGCGCTGCTAGGACTTCTAGGCTTAATGACGTCCTGATAAGAGATTCAAGGTCAGTTTTTCCCTTATTCTTGAGATTCCTTATTTTCATCATCTTTTGATCGAACAGTTCTTCTATCGCTTCCTTTCACATTACTCGGGATTGTCGAGCCTCTCTCGTAGCTTCCTTGACAAGGTTGTGCGATTGGACTTCTTCTTCCCGTCGCATGTTTCTACGATGCTCGCAATCTCCTTGCCTTTCGTCTCGACGGTTGCCCCCGGAGTGGGCTTCCTGTTCATCGTTGTTTTCCCGTTCATCATCATTCACTCGTTGGCTGACCTCTAGTCGGGTTTTCATGAGTTCTTGTTGTAGTTCGTTGATCTGATCTTGCACATTCTGACATGCATTAAGTATTGCTTTAGTGTCCCTCCATTCCATCTCATGCATCTCATTTAGGATTGTCTGCAGCATTTTGTGGGTGGTGTGGTTGATCTACCTACTCATCTTTGTTTTTGGTCATGTTGTCTCCATTTAGAGCTGCGTTGGATCTGGTTCTAGGCATGTTTATGGTTTTGTAGGGTGGGTCTCTTAAGCTTTTCTTTCAACTTTCAACGAGAGCACTAAAATGTAAATAATTTTTTTCGCTAATCAAAGATTAAAGAAAAAATATTGATAAGGGTAGACTAATATGAGTATTAATGAGAGAGAGTTTGTGTTTAAGAACATGAGATTGTAAGGAGTAAATGCTCTGAGTTATATATGCTTGATTTGTATTGAATGTTTGAGTTTCACTTAGTACACTAGCTTTATATAGGCCTCCTAATTTACATGGAGTGGTTAGAATAATACTATAAGAGAGGAGATGTTTCTGCCAAGTATAGCCCTATTTCCCTTCCTTATTTGTCATTTTCATCTGTCTCACTTAACCACCAATCAATCATAGTCACTTGGTGATTTCTTGTGGTTCGAGTCAGTCAATCGTACCCACTTGGTGGCCTGTCATCCTGTCTCGTCCGAGCCATTCAACTACCTAATTAATCATGCCACTTAACTATCATTTTGGATCCCTTTCATCCGTTCTTCTTTTGATCCTCCTCTTCCCACTTTTGCATAGTTCAGTGAGTGCTTTATCCGTTCAAAATAGTTCTCCGAGTCTCGACATCCTTTTTTGGAGGAGTGGGTCCCCTTTGTCTTTTCCCATTCTTGAAGGCATAGGTCCCCCAATCGTCAGTTCCCGTTAACTAGTCACATTTCCCCTTCTGATATTCTTTCCCGCTTTGATGCTCTTTCTCGTTCTGATGCTCTTTCTCATTCTTAAGGTGTTGGTCTCCGTTCTTAAGATGTTGATCATTTACATATGTTTACATGTGTCTCGGGGCTTCAACCTTGTAACATGTTTCTACTTTTCTACCACTTTTCGCGAGCCCTTAGATAAGCCCTTTTGCTCACGTGATGGTGACTATTTTTTACTTGATTATAATATTAGAAAGTGAGATTCTATAGCTGGAACACATTGTTGAAGGGTTTAACTTTAATCCACTGAGCAACTTATTTGATTCACCAACTATTTCCGAAACGGCAGAGTCCGTAGGACCAACCAAACACACGAGGTTTTCGCTCCAAGACGCCGGGAGTTTATTTTCAATTTCTCTTTCTAGCAGGGCCCAAATGGAACACCAAGAGCATAAGAAACCAGTATGATTCTCCCGCTCCCGCCCATACTCTGCTCCTCCACTCCGAGTCTCCGCCATGAGCTCGTTCAGATGTATAGCCAAGCATCCAACGATTTCTCTGGTAGATTCATGCACCACTCTCAAAGAGCTCAAGCAAATCCACACCCAATTGCTCCTTTCTGGTATTCTCCACGACACTCATCTCTTAGGCCAATTTGTAGCATCCATTGCCCTTAACAACCCCACAAATCTTGATTATTCTAATAAACTCTTAGACCAATGTATCAACCCAACCCTCTTTACTTTAAACTCCATGATCAGAGCTTATTCCAAAAGCCCAACCCCCCATAAAGGCTTTCACTTTTACAACAGAATTCTCCAATCAAATAGCTATCTATTTCCCGATAATTACACTTTCAATTTCTTGGTTCGGACGTGTGCCCAGTTGTTGGCTCGTGAGACGGGTCCTGCTGTTCATGGTTCCCTTATAAAGAATGGGTTCGAATTCGACCCACATGTTCAAAGTGGGTTGATTTTTATGTATGCTGAATTGGGTTGTTCTAATTCGTGCCATCGCGTGTTCGACGCAATCCCTGAGCCAGATTTGGTGTGTCAAACGGCTATGGTGAGTGCTTGTGCTAAATGCGGGGACATTGGTTTTGCAAGGAAACTGTTTGAAGAAATGCCTCAAAGAGACCATATATCATGGAACGCAATGATTTCTGGATATGCACAGAGTGGGCAGTCAAGGGAAGCCTTGAATTTGTTTTACTTAATGCAAATGGAGGGTGTGAAGGTCAATGAGGTATCTATGGTTTCGGTTCTATCGGCATGTACCCACTTAGGAGCATTAGATCAAGGGAGATGGGCTCATGCTTATATAGAGAGAAACAAACTAAGAATGACAGTCACTTTAGGGACTTCCCTCATTGACATGTATGCAAAATGTGGGGACATGAATAAGGCCATGGAAGTTTTCACGGCCATGAAAGAAAAGAATGTATACACATGGACTAGTGCTATAGGCGGGTTAGCCATGAATGGCATGGGAAGAAAGTGTATTGAGCTCTTTTCTCTCATGAAAGAAGATGGGGTTCTTCCCAATGAAGTTACATTTACTTCCGTTCTAAGAGGTTGTAGCGTTGCTGGATTGGTCGAAGAAGGCCGTACGCATTTCAACTCGATGAAGAAACTATACGACATGGAGCCTCAGCTCGAGCATTATGGTTGCATGGTTGATTTATACGGTCGAGCGGGTCAACTCGATGAAGCCTTCAATATCATAAACAAAATGCCTATGAAACCTCATGTGGGTGCTTGGGGAGCTTTACTCAATGCTTGTAGAATGTATAAAAATAAAGAATTGGGAGAGTTTGCGTCTAGAAAAATAATCGAACTTGAAAAGAACAATCACGGGGCCTACGTGCTGCTATCAAACATATATGCTGATGCTAAGAATTGGGAAAGTGTTAGTACTTTGCGCAGGACGATGAAGGCTGAGGGGGTTAGAAAGCCTCCTGGTTGTAGTGTCATTGAGGTTGATGGAGAAGTTCATGAGTTTTTTGTTGGAGATAAGTCTCACATGAGGTACAGCGAGATTGAGATAATGTGGGGAGAGATATCTAGGAGGCTTAAGTTAGCCGGGTACGCGGCTAATACCAACCCGGTGCTATTCGACATTGAAGAAGAAGATAAAGAGGATGCTTTATGTAGACATAGTGAGAAAATAGCCATTGCTTTTGGCTTGATGAGTTTGAAGGAGGGGGTGCCAATTCGGATTGTGAAGAACCTCAGAGTTTGCTGGGATTGCCATGATGTAACGAAAATGATATCTAGAATTTTCAATAGGGAGATTGTTGTGAGAGATAGAAATAGATTTCACCATTTTAAAGATGGTGAGTGTTCTTGTAAGGATTTTTGGTGAAATAAATCAATGTTTTGTCTCTCTAGATTCGTTGACTTTTCTTTTGACAAACAAATCAGAGAAGGATACATCTTTCTAAAACCAAGGTTAAAGCTAGTCCGGGGGAGAACATGTAACATAGCAAAAAACAAAAGGGATAGCTCTGATTTTCTGTCAGAATCAATTAAGCTCGAGCTAGAATTAGATTAACGATCTTAACACCCGATAAGAGAATGTACGCAAGCTTTTGCAGAAGACACTGAATATTCTGTCTTAATCAAGCTTAGCTTGTTTAGTTGGCTAATTGGTAGCCAAGATGGATTATATAATTCAACGACTCTCACGGCTCTGATTGAAGAAAGAAACCTTAAATTATGTTAATCTGATCAAAATATGTTAATGTGAAGGAAGCTTGCGAGACTAAACCAGCATGACTTCATGTACATATCCAACTATAGAATATATAAAGTCAATATACTCTGTATTTGTGCTAAATCAATTGAACTTATTTATATAGCTATGTGGCAAGACTGATAATGAATTTCAATGATGTTGATGCTAAAAAACCACAACCTTAATTCCATTAATGTGACCAAATAAGGTCATTTGGAGTTAGCTTCAAACATTTGAAAGTGTAACTTTAAGTACTTGTCCATGAAAAGAAATTGATGATAACAATCGAAAATTACGAGCAGCAATGCAATAAAGCCTTATCCTTTGAGTTTAATTATAGGGGTCGTTAGGGATATATACCATTTTAGAATCTTGTCTCACAAAATAGTCAATAATTTTTATTTTTAGCATTTTAGCCGATAAGGTAAAAAGTCAACAAAAAATAGAGTTTTACAATTATAACTCTAAATATATAGAATATTAAAATAATATTTACCTAATTATTGAAATTAGATATAAATAAAAATAATTATATAATTATTTTATAGATAAGATAGAACATTAAATAAAGAAAAGAATCGTAACTGAATTGATAATTAAGAAATTAAAATAAAAGGTTAGATATGTTTATCTAAGTAAAATGAAATATGTAAAAATATGTAGATTTGCTTATAATATAAATTTATATAAATTTACTGAGATTTAAATTTACTTAACCCGAAAAATATGTTTATCTATATCTATATGTCTACTATATTAAAAGGGGTTTGAAGAGGATAAACTTTTGAATTTTATTTTTACCCCTTAAGCCCCATTAGATATAGTATATGATAAATTTTTTTTTTTTGGTTATTTAATACATTTATATTTCTATTCACTAATTATTCATTTACTAATAGTTTCTAATTTTCATATTTTATATTATTATGTTATTAGATATATGAAGGATCATAATATGATTTTAGAGACATTTATATCATGAACATTCTTCTAATCAATAATAATAAGATATTGTCTATGTGCGAGATTTTTTTATACGTTGATATATGATGTATACACTTTAGTATTTGTTTACATTTTTTATAGTTTGATAATAAGTGTAATAATTTTTAATGTCCTTTATCTGTAGTAAAATAGTTTATAATATTCAATTTTCTCTTCTTAAACAAATCTTTTTCATTAGTTTTTCATCTCATCTTACAATATACATTTGTTAGGATTATGCATTCTTAATTTTAAAAATTATTGTAGATACTTTATCATCTCCAAGTGTGTGCGACTTATTGAAATTTTTTTATATCTGTAATAGTTTAGTTATAAATATATCATCTACAAGTGAGTACGATAAATTAAATTCCTTTATATTTCCAATATTTAATTATAAGTATCAGAATATAGTATTTTTTTCTATTATTATTTTAATTTTATTTTGGATTTACAATCATTTTGAAAGCTAATGTATATAACATTAATATTAATTTTAAAACATATTTTATAATCTAAAATACTTCAACACGTGCAAAGCACGTCCTTTTATACTAGTTTATATTAAAAGGGACTTAAAGAGGAGAAACTTATAATTTTTCCTTTTACCTTTTAAGCCCCTTTGAATTATCAAACAAAATAAATATTTCACCTATTTCTCATTTACTTTATTTACATAATAAATTTTATAAATAGTTTACAAATTAGATATGTTTAATAATATTGTGTAACTAGGAACACAAATATTGTCCACAAAGATTAATTTTAAGATTTTTTATATACACGGAAAAATTATTTTTTATTTCTTTATATTTATTTGTTATTGATTTGTAAAATTTATATTATGTAAAATTTATGTTATTAACAACATGAAAATTTATATAAATGAATGTAAAGATACATTAATATATTTTTCAACAATCTATTAACGATATAATCATTTTTTAGAAATATGATAGATTAATAAAATAAAATCATTTTCTATACCATTTAAAAAATCAATGTTATGTAGTATAGTTCCAAGCTTTATCTAATTTTTAATTTAACACATATTATTTGATATTCACTATGTTCTAGCACCAAAACTTCTAATATATATAATATCTAAATTTTATATTCTAACATTTCTAGTGAGTCACTAGGTAACTCATTTTTTATATAATATATAAGACATGTTTGAAAATGGTCTCATGTTATTTAACCATACTATAACATCTTGATTACTTTATCTTAAAATTCCAGAAAAAAATTATTGTATTCAAAAGTAATAAAAATATTACCATTGTTGTAGACAAGGGTGTCGCACAAAACTCTTTATGTTTGAGTGTTAGTCTTTATTTGGGTGTTTATCTAAAAAATTACAATCGAATATGAAATATGTTTAACTCTAAAATATGCTTAATCCTAAATGAGCTTATCCTTTTTCCATTTTCTAAGGCAAAATGGTTACTTTGTGCACAACATCCACTTTCTAATAATTAAAAAAAACTGCTTTTAGATTTGCTTATATAAATTGTTATTTACTCTTACTTTATATTTAATATTTTATTAGTAAAGATATATTTGTTTAAAAATCAAAACTAATTTCTCCTAACGATAAGGGATTGATCAATCTTTTAAAAGTTCATTTAATAAAAAATATTTAAGTAAATATGTGATAAAATTCGTAAAGATAATAATTTTCATAATAAATTATATAAGTACTTATAGAAATAAAATAGACTAATAAAAATGAAAATTAGATATAAATAATAAAAATACTTTCATAATATTATTCATGATATATTCATGTATATAATAATATCTTATAGATTTTGTATAATAAATGAAAGTGTTAACTGATATTTTTAGTTATTATTAGTGTTAATCAGTTTTTTTATATATATCATGTACAATTTTTTTTTACTTAGTAATTTTATTATATTATTAGTCTAATTAAATATATTTTTAATTATTATTAATGTTAATCTGTTTTTTACTTTACAAAGTTCTTAAACAACTTAACATTAAACATTATTTGTAACGTTATCGTACACGCTCAAGAAAGTAATTGTAATGTCAGTGGTTAAAAAGTAAATCTTAGGAAAAGTTACTTATGGTTTAGTAAAAATGTTTCTCTCCCTAAACAAAACTTTCTTGTTGGCTTCTAGGTATCTCAATTAGATCTAAGAATGAATCTTATCTTGGCCTTCCTACGGATTTGAGCTCTTCTAAAACTACTATATGTTCTGTCCTTCTTGAGAAAATGGATAACAGAGTCGCTAGATGGAAATCTAATATTTTATCTCTAGGTGGCAAGGAGGTTCTCTTAAAAGTTGTAACTCAAGCTCTTCCCTCCCATGTTATGCATATTTTTAAATTTCCTAAATCCATTTGCACTAATTTCAAATATGCAATTTTTTATTGTTCGTGGGTTAAAAATAATGATTGTAATGACATCAGATGGTTTTAGAGACTTAGATGCTTTCAATATTGCTCTTCTTGCCAAACAAGCTTGGTTAATTCATGATAATCATAATAGCTTATGTTCAAGAGTCCTTAAAGGGTTATATCACTAAAAAAAAGGCTATTCGATAACGTTTCTGAAAACGCTATGTATACCGACATTATTAAAAGTCCTCTATCTATGATAGCGTTTTTCAAACGCTATAAAAAAGTCTACGATAGCGTTTTTAAAACGCTATAACGGCTTTTTATAGTATTTTTTAAACGCTCTCAAAATACTTTTCATAGCATTTAAGAAATGCTATAAAAATCTTTTCATAGGGTTTTAGAAACGTTATAAAAATCCTTACATAGCGTTATATAAATGCTGCAGTAGGTCTTTTACAGCGTTTTATAAATGCTATCGTAAGTCTTTCATAGGGTTTTATAAATGCTATCGTAGGTCTTTCGTAGCATTTTTCATTACTTGATTGTTTTATTAATGCTATTAAATACTTTTTATTACTTATTCTTACAATTGTACAAATATAAAAAATAAATAACTTTTCAGAAAATATCACGAAATAACAAAATCACATATCATGTTATTTAATTAATCAAAATTGTTACATACTAATTGTCTACTAGAAATCACATCTCAAAATGATAATTACATAGAGAAAGTAAAAGTAATTTATCCAAAAAAAAAGTAAAATCTAGTATAAATTCACATATAGGTACTGAAGGTGGAGGTATCCTAGGAGGGCCACTTGGTAGTTTTCCTTGGTGAAGAGGTGGTGGCGTAGGTAACTAACTGTCTTGGTGATACTTTAGGACAAAATCAAAGTGTAGTATCAAAGCATGGATGATCCATTCAGATGAAAGAGCAAGCCTCCTATTCTAAATAGTATAATCTAAATTATCAACAACCTTCTATTGAATACACAACTTATATTTATATTAGTGAAGTACAAGCCACTCCCCACATTACTAATGTTCAATCATAAATTGAAAAAAAATGCTTCTATAAACATTAAAACATGGCTAGTATCAGAGACCACCCCCAACTTTCTCCACATTTTGATTTCGATTTACTTGAACTCAGCCCCCCATCAATGGAATCTAAGCTACTATTTAACCTTCATCAACAAAATCACCAACCCTTTTTTCACTTTAAGCTATCTAGACTCAACTGGGTAATGATCAGAAAAGAAAGCATAACAAGTCCAACAAATTCTGTAAGCTATCAAATGGAAGTAGTGAAGTGCAAGCCAAACATATGTAAATCTAACATTTCAATCCACATTTCTAGCATCCCCCCCCAACATTTCAATCATGTCCACAAATTATGTCAACTCACATTTCTAGCTCTCACCATACTAATCATTATAGAAGAAAAATTTAACATTTATTCAAAATCTAACCCTACCAACATAAACAAATCCAATACAAATGTCATTGACTCTATTATATGGCATTGTTTCTCATTACGTCGACAACGTTAGGCCACACATTTCAACTCCTGCCTAATAAAGTAATAAGACATTTCAACCGAAATTTCAAAGATCCGAGACTTTTCATACATAAGTGATAGATCAAGCTTAAACTAGTAGCTCATAAAGAAAACTACACTATCTATCTCTGAATTTTCAGATTTAAAGTGGTTGCATACTACATATAGTGTGAGAATGATATTTACATCATCACACAGCCGCTTCATGCTTAACGATTCACCAACAAAATCTGGGGAAATTTTTTATAGCAAGAGAACACTTGGAAATTAAAACATCAACTACTAAGATTCCATGCTTCTTCTTGATACTCTTTTGTAGCTCTATCAATTAAAACATCAACTACTAAGATATCTATTTATGATTATATTTTACAATTGTCATAATTATAGTAACCAATATTTTTACCTATTGAGACACACCCAATCTTTATCCATTTCGAAGCTATGAATTACTGATAAGTCAACTACTGAAATGTAGAAATAATTATTGTAGCCTTTTAAATTAGGTAAATCATGAATTAAGAAAACTAAAGGATAACGAAAGGTATCGTTGAAAATCTACAGCCTCGCACGAGCTACAAAACAAATAGAAAATTGTTGTTTATGAAATATACCTCCAACTGTCTGCTCTTTAGAGAATTCACACTCTAAATTCTTTAAGCATGTTACTCTGCACTCAGGAAAATTACACAATCAGAATAGTTAAAAGAAAATTCTCTAAGTGCTTAACCCACAAAAATTTGAGAAAAGACATTGAGAAATAGAATACCAAAGGAAATTTGAAGTACTTAAAATTTGAGCAAATACACGCCAAGCAGAATATCAATAGAAGATGAGATGCTATACACCACATACTTAACAAAGAAACAGATTTCCTTTTTACATAGAACATGCAATGAAAGAAAACCTTGTCATCTTCTCATTATTGGAAACTACAAACATCAACTACAGAAAAATCATGAAATCGTACTACAGATTCTGAACTAGTATAGAACAAATATCCATTTTGAAAGCATTTAACATTCTGCCTTTTCACCAGACCATATTATTCTACCTGACCACTAATTTTACCAAAAACTTTGAACAATGGAAATGCAAAAATACTATCATTCATTTCCCTATTAAGTTGTAGATCCAAACACAACAGTAACTAAACATGTCATTGACACTGTTAAGAAAATATATAATAGGTTTAGACATATTCAGCACAAAACCAAATAGATCCAAGTGAGAAACCAATGAGAATGGCGCAATGAAATGATATTATCATAGAGTTCATGAATGCTCTCTATTAATGAATCTTAACATGAAAGAAGAAAAGAAAACACCATAACAAACCTACTGAATAATAAATAACATAATCAGCCTTTTAAATAAAACAAAGTGATATGCAAACTACGTGTTGTGTTCTATGCCAATCAACACATCAAAATCCTCTCCTCATCAAGCATTAGAGTTCCAGGTTCTTCCTCTATCTTTGCCTCCAGAACTGGTAAATTTTGGATGGAGTTGAGTTGGTTGCTAAGTAAGAATTTATATAGGCTATGCAGTACCACTTTAATATCCCCAAGACAACAAAACGCAAGCAATGAAAGGAGCCTCACCAACAGAGTTGATTTTTGATATGATGTAGAATGAAAGACAAAGTAGACACTTTTGAAACAATACAAAGGGTGATTTGGTATGACGTGGTGATCTAAGCGAAGACAGTAAAAGAACTTCAGTCACTGAGAGTAGGAAAATAGAGCAAAGCAACACAAAAGGAAGAGGTCAAGTGTTTTTTAATATGACAAATTTATCCCTCCTTAGGATCTTTTTAATTTTGCCAAACATATTAAGAACTCCTTTACTCATTTTCAGAATTTTAATGTTGCTTGGGTAAGTAGGGATCGGAATATCATTACTGACACTATCGTAAGATATAGTATTTATAGTATCTCAAGTTGATAGAGAGACAACTTTTTACCAATGATGGTTTTAAACCACTATGATGTATCTTCTCCTTTCTTAATAATAATTCTCGGTTTTTTATTACAAAAAAAAACTTCAATTGAAAATAAAAATTGTTTCTTTTAGGTCTTCAAGATATTTTGCAGTTGTCAATGGTCACATGAAAATAATTTCACACCAAACCAAACTTAAATATAGAAGAGAAAATATCTCAAGTTATGCTTCTATTATTTCTATTATTTATTGGTTTGCCAATGTCATTATCTTAGATGGTGAGACTCAATTATCCCAAATATTTCAATGTTAGAAACTCTCTTGTACCAGAGATACTCGGTGCCATTTGTTTTAAACTTAAAATTGGTGTATTTGTATAAGGTTAGATGTATTCAGAAAAGCATATTCCGTAAACAATTTTTTATCTAAAGAAAGTTTTCTACAAAAAAACTTCAAATGCTATTTAGGTTTCATTGATGAGGATAGGAACCATTTGCTCTTACCAGCATTGCTCATTCAAGATAGTCATATCTCTTTTAAAAAGTTTTGAATTCACAGCTTTGTCAAGAAAAGATGACTCTAACATTGGTGAAAACTTCAAGAAAAATTAGAGAAGTAAATAAAATTATTTACAAATTAATTAGATAAAAAACTTACTCCTAATCACTCTCTAATCAATCTTAGTCAAGGAATATAATATTTGTAAGGTTGCTTCTATTTCAAATGTCTAAGTCCCCCAAGTTAGATTATGGCAGAAGCTACACCCTTGCACGTTTGACTCTACCTTAATCATGGGTTATACCAAATTATAAGTCTCCAACGACAACATTAAACAACCTGATGATAATTTTAAAAAAAACTAATTATTAATTTTATTCCAGAATATGTGCTAACACTTTCTGACAACAAAAAATATTACTATATTGTTGTCAACGCTACCATAATAGTTACGTACTTTTGGAAGCATAATGTTTTTCAGAAAATATCCGAGAAAAACAATTATAAATAATTATGTCAGTCTCACAGGTGCTTACTCTCTAATATAATAGTTAATGATTTATTAACAGTGGATGACTAGGCCCTAATATAATTGTTTTATTTTTGAAAATCTCTAATATAATAGTTTGTAGTGCTGACCTATTATCACTGTTTTTTTATTTTATAAATTAACAAAAGGGACAAAATGACTAATACTTGATTGTGATCATAGGGAGGTAATTCCTTAATAGGGTTCAAAATCCAGCTAATCTTCTTCCCCACTTTTTCATCAATAGAAAAAAAAGGGAAAAGGCCAAGATTGTTCATGTGATAGTGCAAACATAGGCCTATTAAGGTTAAATGTTTTTTTTTTTGGACGAAAGAATCAAACTAAAAAATCTGATTGGTTTTGATGTTATCAATGAGAATATACCGATTAAGAGATATGTGGTTGTTTTATTATTTTTCTTCTTTGGAGTTTTATACTTTTTTTTACCAAATTTGAATAATGACACTACAATTTGGAAGTTCTAGGGCTATACAAGATCCTTTATATGCATGTTTGTGCTGATAAGTGTAATAATCAGTAACTGTGTTAGTTCAAATTAGTTAGTGTTAGTTAAGCTAGCTGTTGAGTGAGTTATTGGGGTTTTTCTTCTATTTATGTAATAATTTTTAGCTTTAAGAGGGAATGAGAATTAGTAGAGTATATTCTCACCTTTCTTGTTCTTCGTCTCTCCTTTTATATCTATATCTGTAAAGCTCTCCATCGTATCGAAACTATGATAAGGCAAACATCTCTAATGGCTGCCACAAACTCCCTTTCCTCTAATACTTCCTATGATATAACGAATGGCTTGTGAGCCAATCCTCACTCTCCAATTTTCTTGTTGTCAGATATATGAAATCTCCTTTCGATCATACTCGACTCAACTAAGTTCTGGCAATATTTAATTACATTAATACTCACGGGACACTCAATTTTCAGATATGTAGATGGTACACTGAATTTTCCTCCAAGATTTCTGCATAATAACAAGGTTGAACCTACAAATACGACGAATCCAAGTTATGGTCAGTGAACTATCCAAGATCAGATACTCATAACTCTTATCAATGCCACACTGTCTCCTATGGCACTTTCTTATATGGTAGGCTGCAAGACATCAATGGAGGTAGGGAATTCTAGAAGAAGGTTTTCTTTCATTTCAAGATCCAATGTTTTACAATTAAAGTCAGGTATTGAATCTATTTCTATGAAAGCCATTAAAAACATTGATGCATAAATTCAAAGGATTAAAGAATGAAGGATAGATTAGTTGTAGTATCAGCTACATTAGAAGATGAAGATGTTTTTATTTACACCATAAACGAGTTATCCACTGAGTATAACTTCGATTAAGACTAGGGCTGAACCACTTACTTCAAAAGATGTCCATATTCTGTTAAAGTTAGAAGAACATTTCTTGAAAACTCAGCATAAGCAACATGATTCATTATTTCAGACAATTGTACTTCTTACTTCTAACAGGTTCAATGCAAATAGATGAAGTTTCTTTAATAGAGGTCATGGAGGTAGATCTAACAGAGGTGGCAGATTTAATCCAGTGAGATTTTATCAGAGTAGATGTAAGATGAGCTTTAATAACTCATAGCCTCAAGGACAATATATCTCAGTCCTAGAAGTACCACTAACACAGAGTAATCAACTCAATAACATAGGGATTACTTGTTATTTTTCTGATGGATGTAGAGTGTTATATCACATCTGTAATAAACTTGGACATAATGCTATTGACTGTTATCACATGATGAGCTACTCTTATTGAGGGAAGAACACTCCGGTATAGTTAACAGCTATGGTAGCAATGTTTTGAACCATCTTCAACCTCTAAAACATAAGTTTAGCTTACTGACACTATTGTAATACTCACCTCACTCCTGAATTGAGTAATCTCTTCTCCTCTACTTAACATAATGGAGAAGATGACGTTACAGTTTGTAATGGTCAAAATTTAGCCAGCACACATAAAACTTGAAGTATCCTTCGCATTCTTTCTCTATGTCTAAAGTGCTTTGTGTTCCTCAAATTGCTTCCGACCTTTTTTATTGTTCATAAGTTTTGTTTAGACAATAGCTGCACATTTACCTTTGATGCACTTTCTTTGTCATTCAGGATAAAGTAGCGGGCAAAATTCTTTACCAAGGCCAGAGTGAGAATGTCGTGTTTCCTCTTTCAACTTCCATCTCAGCTTCTTCATCTGCACTAGTAGCCTTTCTTGGCACAAAAGTCACAGAATCTACTTGGCGTTAGACATGCATCTGATTCAGTAATTAAACAAATACTAAATTAAACACATTTTCTTTGTACTTCTTTTTGTTTCTATTCTGATCTTTGTATCAGTAAAATTTGTCACTATATTAAAATGTCAAAGCTTGTTTTTACCTTGTAGATACTGTCTCTTCTGTTCCTTTAGATTTCGTCGATAAGTATGTTTGAGGCCTTCTCCCATCACTCTTCTAAATGGCTATAGATATTAGGTCTCATTTCTATATGACATGGCAAGATATACCTAGTTAGATATTCTTTTTTGTTCATAAATCTGTTGTGCCTGCTATTTTTCATAAGTTTCAACCATATATTGAACAATTGCTTTCTAAACACCTTAAAACATCGAGAACTAATGGGTGTGGGGAGTGCTCTAGTCTTTAATTTAAGGCATATATCCAAACTCATCGTGTATTTCATCAAAATTCTTGTTCATATATTCCTGAACACAATAGCAGAAAAAAAGTATAGACATCTCATAGAAACTGCCATTGCTTTATTGCACAATACATCTCTCCCTCTTTCCTTTTGGTATCTTACTTTTACAACTGTTATATTCTTAATTATTAGAATAACTACACCTACTCGTAGTCATTTTTCTCCCTTTGAAAAACTATTTGGTTATGCTCCTGATGATAATCATCTTAGAATCTTTGGCTGTGCATGTTACCCTTGTATCAAACCATATAATGCAAATATTCTTTAATCTGAAACTGTTAAATGCATATTTCCAGGTTATGCACTTGAGCATAAAGGTTATTTATGCGACGATCCTGCTACTAAAAAGATGTATACCTCTAGACATGCAGTATTTGATGAATCACATTTTCCATATGCATATTTTTCTGCTAAGACTACTAGTGTTTCTGCTTCTTTTCCTTCCGTATCAGTTTTATCATCTTCAAAAGTTCTACCATCTCTTTTGTCACATATTTCTTCTTCTCCTGCTACTTCTAATTCAGTACCTCTATCTACTGTCTATTCAGTTATTGCACCTTCTAATCCAACCTCTGTTTCTCAACCTACTACTTTACCCCCTGATATTTCTCACTCTTCCTTTGTTGATCTTCCTATTTAACCACTACGTCATACTTTCAACACATCTCAGCCTCCTCAACCTATTTATTCTTCTCGAAATAATCCACCCTGCCCATTTGTTCCTTTCGACTCTCATTCTATGCCAACTAGATCTAAGTCTGATATTTCAAGAAAAAAAGCTTTCATAGCCTCAAGGTCTTTAAGTATACTTTAACCTCATTCTTATTCTGCTGCATCATAATTATCACCATAACTATGATGATAATTATGATGGAGAAAATGCCAATTCAAATTGATTCAACATACTTCCACTGTACTTAATGGACAGAGGCTATGACAAGAATTTCGCTCTTTATAATCACAACAAACTTGGTCTTTGGTTCCCTTAGCTGCTGATAAGAACAAGTGGATTGCAGTGGGTTCATAAACATAAATATCACCGTGATGGTAGTATTGCAAGGTATAGAGCCAGACTTGTGACTGCGGGCTTTTCCTAAGAATCTGGCCTTGATTATGAGGAGACTTTTATTCTAGTTATAAAGAAACCTACCGTCAAAATTATTCTCTCTTTAGCTGCTTAGTTTGGCTGGAGCTTAAGGTAGTTAGATGCTAAAAATATCTTCTTACATGTGTTTTTGAAGAAGAAGGTCTACACGTCTGAACCACCTGGATTTGTTGATCATAAGTATCCCAATCATGTCTCCAGACTGCACAAATGTTTATATGGTCTGAAACAAGCTCCAAGACTATGGTTTGACAGATTTACTTGTCCCCTTGTTACCTTGGGTTTCACTACCTCACGTGTTGACTCCTCTCTATTTTTCCAAGGTAGACAATGATATATCATTTATCTTCTTCTCTAGGTGGATGATATTATCCTCACTAATACTAATACTTCTTATGCCGATCGATTAATTACTACACTTAAGCAGTAATTTGAAATGACAAATCTAGGTCGTCTAAAATACTTTCTAGGATTTTTAGATACAACATACAACATCTAGCATCTCTGTTAATAAGTACAAGTATGTTAAGGACTTGTTAATTAAAGCTCGAATATCTTATGCAAAGCCTTGCAATTCTCTGTGTTTTACTACATCACCATTGTCAAGTCATGTTGGCTCTCCTTTTGTTGGCTCTCCTTTATCTGATATCACATCTTACAGAAGCATAGTTGAAGCACTACAATACCTCACCTTCACCAGGCTTGATAATACTTTTCCTGTTAACAAAGATTGCCAATTAATGCATGCACCTACTACTTCTCACTTCGCTGTTGCCAAACGAATATTGAGGTACATTGGTGGTACAATTGATGATGGAATTTTGTTTAAACCTAGACCCCTTAAACTTCATGTCTTTAGTGATGCTGATTAAGTTGTAGATCCCTATGACAAAAGATCTACTGCTAATCATGAGATATTTCTTGGTTCTAATATCATGTATTGGTCTTCCAAGAAGCAAACCACAGTGGATAGTCTAGTGAAGCAGAATATAAGGCCTTATCTAACACAACACCTAGATTATCACGGCTGAGGCAAATCCTTTGTGATTTACATGTGTTTTTGAAACATTCTCTACCCTTTAGTGTGATAATACATCATCCATTGATCTTGCCTCAAATCCAATGTTTCATGCTCGCATAAAGTACGTGAAGATTGATTTTCACTTCGTAAGGGAACGAGTAGTTCACAAAAAATTTGTTGTTAAATATGATGAGTCTCATCTTCAGCTTGCTGACTTGTTTACCAAGCCTTTCTCTACTCCCAAATTTATGTTCTCATTTGACAAACTCACGACTCCTATACCGTGCAGGGGATGTAAATGTAGTAACTAGTAACTATGTTAGGTTCAAACCAGTTAGTCCTATTCTTTATCTCTCATTCTCTCTCTCGATCTGTGGATCTCTTCATGTACCAACTGGAAGAGCGAATTCGAGTGGTGGAATGTTTGTTTGAATTAGGAAAGCAGTTGTTTTCCATGAAGTTCTATTTTTCTCTTATTTTTCTGTATGTTATAATGGTACAGTTGAAGTACTACACACTAGGTTGTATGCCTTCTGTTTTGGAACTTCTTTGTCCAACTAAACTAATTCTAATCTAATCTTAGTTTTACATTTACCACTATAATATTGATGCATGAAGACAATAAATTGAAACATTGATTTCACTTCAAGAAGCCACTCATGGAGAATATATCAGATGAATTCATTGGATTTTAGTCATCATACAATTTCCAAACAACATTTTTCGTTATATTTTTCTTTTTCTTGCTGCTAGTCCATCTAGCTGCTGGAGACTTCTTTACTTCCCTTTTGGCATCTTTTAAGTTTTACAAAAGATTTTCATATTTTTATTATTAATGGAAAAATAAGTATTGAAGAAAACTATAAATCAATTCTTTAAACTATCAAGTTACGATCATTTATAATCTTGGACTATTATTTCTATCATTTATAAACTTCAACTTGTCATTTACGTCAAATATAACCTTCTATCCATACACCATTAATTATATGTTAGTTTAGTTTAAAACGACGTAGTTTTGAAATACTAAAATTATGAAATCACCCCGTCAATACTACGCCATTTTGGCCATCTCACTACAAGATTTAAGTGCTCAAATTGCCCTCAAGGATGGCGTTTTATACCAAAACGCAATGAGAGTGCATATTTTTACGCAGGGGCAAAAGGGTCGCAGGAACAAAAATCTCAAACCCTCCTAGATTAAACTAAAAGACATTGAACAAAAATCACTCTCTCACAGCGCCACTCTCTTCAACCCCCACTCTCCCCGATTGAAGCTCTTTCTGCGACGAAGCTCACAGAGTTTTCTCTTCACGAGGCGAAGCTTTCTCTCAGCTCTTTCATTCTTGCATGCATATCTTGCAACTCACTCTTTCAGCTCTCTATCACAGATTCTCTCTCACAACTATTTCTATGCGCTTTCTCTCGTAGCTACCTCTCTCAGGTTTGTCCATCTCTGTATGGTACATCATCTCTCTGTATCTCTCTCTCTCTCTCTCTATATATCATTTGTTTCTCTTAGCTCATTCTCTCGCTATCTCTCTACAGGCGACTCGGGCACGAATGATCCAGCCCTAAGATCATCGAGCTTGGTCATCCGATGAACCCCTTTCAACCGGAGCACTCCTAGTTGTCTGTCAAACCTAAGGCTAGAGGGTATTTGACGGTGGGTTTTTAATCATAGTCTTTTTTTCTAATTAGATAAACTTTTTTTAGATAAAAAATCTAAGTAGATTTATTCTGAAATTTTTTATGAGATAATATCTAGATTTTGCTTATACCACAGCTTTATTCTGAAATTGTTGATGTAATTCTGAAATTTTCTAGTTTCTGTAGAAGTTCTGGATTTTACTTTTATCGCACTTCTTTCTCACACGAGTCAAAGCTGGGACTAATCTCCTTCTTTCCCTCTCTGTCTCGCTCTCTTTCTTACTAGATGATACAGTGGAAATTCGTTACTAGTTTTTGTGAAGCAATTCATCCCCATTCTCTGTTGTTCAGGTATGTCAACGACCTCTCCGTCGATTAAGTTGCCTCTGCTTCTTTTTTCTTGTTTGCTTCCCTTTGTTATGTTGTTTTTAGGTTAGTTTATGCGAGGGAATATATTGTTTTTATTTTAGATTAGTTTATTATTTTGTTTATCAAACATGAATTTCTTCATTTTCATTGTTATGTTAGGGATTAAGTTTTTTTTAGCAAGAGAAAAGTAATCATGGGTTTTTTTTTTGCCGAGTTAATTAGAGCTTACATGTAAATTTTGTTTCTCATGTTAAAAAGGATAGAAACAGTTTTGATATGACTGGGAGTTTTATCTTTCAAATATGGCGAATCATTTCCTGTTTCAACCTCTTGATTTTTAATTTCACAATTCCAATAGTGAAAGCTAAGGTTTGCTTATTCTAGCTTGGATATCTTTTCTGACAGATGATTGTTTTTACTATTAGTTTACCATATTGGTTTCATTTGATTGGCCTTGTTGAGATGCCTTTGAAACATTGAAAGATTGAGGAAGGATGAGGTGCCTTCAGAGTATGGAGGAGTAATTTTAATGGGAGATAGATTGTCAAGTACTTTTAATTGGTATAAGAATTTATTCTAAAAAACTCTTAGTTATCTTATTGTTGATTTTAATTGCTTGGATATCTTATATTCTCTTTTCCTCCTTTTAAGGAAAGCTCTAGGTTATGACTTCACGTGATTGATGCTAGAGCTTAGAGCTCTTTCTCATAGCTCTAGGGTGTTATTTCTAACTGGTTTTCGTTGTTCTAAAGACTTGATCATTTATTTTTTTATGTAGTTTTTTCTGTAGTGAGTCTTGAATTATCAGTGTTTAAAAACCAACACCAACGTAAGTGCTTTGGGTTTATATAGTATGATATAATCAGTGTTTGGCCTTGAATTATCAATGTTTCGTTCTGCTTACACGGCTATTCGGTATCACTGCTTTAGGTTTATATTATATAATCACTTGGAACCTGCATGTTTATCAGTCTCTTTCTCTTTATTACAAGTTTAAGTTCTTGGAGAAAACAAGGATTAGTAGATGGATGTCTTTGGGTGGTCTATTGTTATGTATAATAGGTAATACTATAGAGCTTTTTCTCTATTGCATAAGTTGAGTTAAGAGTTCAAATCAAATTATCTTTGGACGTTGAATTTACATCTCTTAATCAATGATCATCATCTGTCTTTTTTACCAGCATTACTATTTATATGTTATGCATTGGAAAGCATTCTTGATACCACAAGGCAATCTCCAAAGTCCAAACTTTTTGTAGGTTAAAATTCAACTTTATATTGAGCTAAGATTTTATCCTTCTTTTTAAGACTTTGGATAACATTTGGTAGTGTGATAGTTCTGTGATTAGTTTCTATTTTTGTGTGTTGTTAGTTCAGAGTCAGTTAAGCATATTTTCACTGTTGTCCTCATGGGAGTGTTATTTGAGGTAAAGTATATGTTTTCATTCTCTCTTTTGTTGGACTTTATTTGCTTGGTTATATATATTTGTTCCTCACTATGCGTATGGTCATGCAATGTTTCTTCACTTTTACCTTGCAAAGGAAAAAGGTAGAGGCTGGTACTTAAGGTGAAGAAGTGTGTTCTTGGTTGCCTCCTCTTTGTCTTATCTTCTTAATTTCTACTCGAATTTCAGAGCAGGAAATTTAAAGGTTTTCTAGTTTGCCTAGTCTTCGTCTTCTTTCTCAGTTTCTACTCGAATTTGAGATCAGGAAATCTGAAAGTTTTCTGGTTTGCCTAATCGTTGTCTTCTCTTCTCAGTCTCTTCTGAGTTTTTACTCTCTCTCTCTCTCTCAATTCTTCACTCATTACATACTTTCTACCCTCAATAATATTTTCTGGTTACCCAAATTCAATAAACTCACTTCTTCGTTTGTTTATTTGGCGTCTATATCTTTAAATATTCAATGCCACATGCAAACAGTTGTTAGGATATCTAACAGTTAATAGCTTTGTGGCTGTTAATGTTGTTTCTATAAGAGAGATAATGTAATACCCATAGATGCAAGTACACGTGCCTACACACATAGAGTGGAAAGATTATATGTGTGCCCCATAGTCTATGCCCCTTGCTAAATTTATCCTTTAATTATGCCTTGTATCCATTTAACCATCTTTGATACCACACTAATAAGGCTTACTTTTTTTATTTTTCTTTTCTCTTACATTATACATGATTAATGGTAACAGTGTACTCCTTTCATCAATAATATATAAATGATGAATTCTCTATTTTTCAATTGTGTTGGCCCTATTGTTTTTCCTCATTTCTCTTTAAGTTTAGGATCTTAAAATGTAAAAATTTTATCTCAATCAATGAGACACAAAAAATCAAAGCTCATAAGGCAAAGATCATAAAGCTGAGGTATTGTTCGATGGTGTTTAGGTATGTTACAATCCACTGAAATCTGTTATAACATTCTCTTAATGTATGATTCTTAAAAATAATATTGAGAGCTAGGGATGAATGTATTCACTATTCACATCTAATACTGTGACTATCTTTTCATGTACTAACTATTAAGTCTTTTTGTTATTCAATGGTTGGAGATGTGGTTTGTTGACGATTTGTTGAAAATACATTAGAAAATACAGAGACTATCTTTTCATGAACTTAGTTCTTGGTTAGGGCTTAAACTTTGGAAATGTGGTTTGTTGAAGATTTATTAAGATCGTTTAACTCATTCTCAGATTAGGACTACTTGAGTGCTACTCATGTGCTAGCAGAGGTTTTAAATTAAAAGGAAAACTGAAACTTTGTGAATGCATGTTGTTTTGTGAATGCTTATACTGTAAAAAGAATTCATTAATTCTTACATTTCTCATATATTGGAAGCTTCAATAAGAGATTTGATTTCCTAAATTATTGTCACGTTATATTTTGTGTGTCAGCTTGCCCTTTGCAAACTTGGTCTAATTAGTTATACTCCAATTTTGTATTTTCTATCTTTTTATGTTTTCTATTTTACAAATTTCTATCAGGAAGCTACTAAATATCGTGATGATCTAAAGGAAATTGTGCCCCATTAACTCTTGAAGTGTGCAAGTGATGCAACAACTTTGGTATGTTCCCAATTAGTTTCTGTTTTTGTTTTTATCTGTAGTTCTTTCCTTTGTTACTTCTCATTTTTCAGACAAATTTCCTTACATGCTTTGCTCTGAGTTCATACATCAATTTTTTACTTGAAGAGTTGATGCTAGATTGAGAAAATGTTAATTGTAATAGAATCCTTAGATGAGGCTTGATTTAGTTTTATGAGGATATCTCTATAGGTTATGTAAGAGAAATTTTGAATTCATATGCACTTTATGTATTTTCTTCTCCTGAATTTAAATGTCTAGTTTCTGTTTTTTGTAGGGAATCAAGGTTCAGGTTAGGAGTGTGTATATAGATGTTCGGAGTCAACCTTCAAAGGAGCAGTATTGTTTTACATATAGAATAAGGATCACTAATAATTCGGATCAACCTGTACAATTGCTCATAAGGCATTGGATTATCACCGATGCTAATGGGAAAACAGAGATTGTCTGTTAAGCTAGTTGTTCTTTATGCTTCATTTTGATCTTTGAATTTTTCTTTGGGGTCTGATACCTTCTTTTTCCCCCTCTTTCAACCCAAGTCTTATTTATGTTCATTCCTATTGCAGGGGCATAGGGGTTATAGGTGAACTGCCAGTTATACTTCCTAACACTGGTTTTGAATATCTGCTTATCCATTATGCACCCTTAGTGGTGGAATGGTAAGATTCTAGTTTCTTAATTTCTTCTATCCATGTAAATTTGTTAAACCGCAAAAGGTTTGTTAGAAAGATGTGGAAAGGAAGGGGATGCGTTTAGTTGATTGGATGGCAGTTATTACCAGTAAGAACTCCTTGTGTGTCAACTCTGAAATAATAAATGTCAATAAACTAATAAGAATATATTATTAAGAACTTCTATGTATTCATTGTGGTGGGACACTGGATGCTGAGCATCTTATGATTGAGTACTTTGTGGCCTATCTTGTGATGATAACTTCTGAAGTCATTTTTCTTGTGTTCTTGCATACTTTTATGGGGCTTTGTTTATAACTTATCCATGCTTATAATCTTATTTCATTTTGGTATTTCTAAGTTATATCTTCATTATTGGTGAGTTGATTTTTTGTTATGTTTTATAAAATTTGATTAAAATCGGTTGAAGCATTGATGTTGATGTCTCTTATTTAGATACCTTTTATAAGATATTAGTTTTCTAGGTCTCACCTGTGATATCGTATATCTAGGTATTGTCTTCTAGAGCTTTTTGGTTTATGCCACTTATGTATTTCATATTCAGAAGAAGTTGCAAAAATAGACTTGCTCACCATTTATGGTGACGAATGGCGTCATTGATATCGATGATCCTAATCTCTTATTAGTGATGTAGGAATCCTAGTGTTTTAAGAGATAATTGTAGGAAGTAAAAGCTTTGCGTGTATATATTCCTTGGTGATTTTAGTTCAAAAGTGGAGGTGTTGGGGTGACAATATTGCGATTTCTGGTCACTTTTATCGTATAATGTGATTTTCGGTCACTTTCATTCTTGACAGAGGAAAAAACTGTAAACATAAGTTTTTGGTCTATGCTCTCTGAGCAATGTAACGAGAAAGTAAAGAGAAACTTCATGCCGGATATATGACCACACCTATTCGCTACCGAAATCGGTCTTATTCTTTATGTGTTGTTGTATTGCGTGATTGTTATTTTATTTATCTTTGGACCATTTATTGCTATCAGACCTCAAATAGTGTCATTCTTATGGTTTTGTCAACAGAAGCAAGCAAGCCACATCTTGCCTCTATAGCAAACGACACCGGTTTCTGAAGCTTCATAATTAGATTTAGAGTTTTACTAGATTTTAATTTTTCTCTTTAGGATATATTATTTTTACTTGTTCCATATAAAAAATTAGTATGTATTTGTCATTTAGAACTATAATTTCTAGCAGACAATAGTCTGTAACAGTTTTGAGTAATTAAATAAAATGTTATGTGATTATGTTATTTTGATATTTTGTCAAAAAGTTTTATTTTTTAAGTTTGTTCAATTGCAAGAATAAGTATGTACGTTGAGTTAGTTATTCACAACATTTATAGCATGAAAAGAATGTTATCAAGGTCTTTTACAGCTTTGAAAAATGCTATGAAAGATATATCATGACTTTAAAAAATGCTATAAAAAAATTATCACAACATTTAATAGGGTTACCATAGCACTTAAAAAATGCAATGCTAGGGATACCATAGTGTTTAAAAAATACTATGATAGGGCTACCATAGCGTTTAAAAAATGTTATCATATATTCAGACTTTTAACAACGTTGACTAATATCGCATTTTGAGAAACGCTATGAAAATGCTACGATGGCGTTTTTTGACCGCTATCGTAGCGTTTTTCTCTTGTAGTGTCTCTTTTTTCCTCAAGCCTAAGTATTATTTAATCATATTTCACTGGATAAACGATATAAATAATAGTTCAGATTTATAAATGACAGCAATTCAATAGTTCAAAAGACTAATTTGTAATTTTTTCTAAATATTATTTAATCACATTTTACTGGATAAACTTCAAGTCTTTATACGTTAATTTCAAACAATGTCATTTGGTCCAAATATGTCCTTTATTAACACGTACATCTATTCATCATTTAGATAAACCAATTGTGATCTATTTTTGTTGTCATACAATATTCAGAAAAATATGATAAATGGACGACTATACATATATTAAATCTCACCTGACAGCACGATACATAAATATAAGCCAAAATAATAGCGTAATCTATGATTTCATGCCATCTGTATACAATAGTTATATCATAATGTTGCATTACATTTACTTATTAATTAAGCCATTAAGGTCAACTATCCTATGCTTAATAAAAAAAACTAAATATCCAAACCATCTGGCAATGTTGCCAAAATTTGTTGTGGACGACACATTTGCGGTGGTTAAGCAACGGATGCGGCCGCTACTGTGGAGGATATGACTCACATTTCACATGGCGTGCTCCGTGCTCAGATGTCACTTATAACAGAAAAAGATAAAAGAGGTTATATTTCATGCACTATTAATCTAATTATAAATAATATAAGATAAAAGACTCTTCATTATTGGACGACAAATTTTATTTCGTAACGTATGATAAACATACGTTCTAAATTATATCATGTTATGTGCGTGTGCGATTCTAATCGTCTAATAATATGGAACCCACACATCTCGTTTTTTGAAATTATCGTTGCCCGTCTTATGTTGTACTAGAATAAAAGTGAGAATCGTTGCACGAGTTTATTGTCTTCAATAATAAATGAGATGTAAGTTTAACTTACGTACGTTGAAGTTATTATATTACTTTAATTTACGTACGTTGAAGTTAACCCAATTAGACTTATTGATTGGGGTTGTGATACATGTGTAGTATAGTGTGAACTGTGAAGGGATGGACTTTGTTTATTAGGTCGCTTTCTTTCTTATTCAATGTGTATTTCCCTCATTTGAATGCACTTATTTAAAATCTATTAAATGCAGTCTTAAGTAAAGAAATGAATCAACGTTTATTAAAAACGAAATTTAAAAAATTGAAGTCTCTTTCATCATCTTGTTCTGAGCCTCTCACATATTCTTAAATTGGTTTTTTTTGTGATGCTTTAATCGTCAGAAGTTATTAATCTTAAGATTTTTTATCAAATGACGACAAAAGAGAAAAAGAAAATGACAAAACATATTTTTATCCGGGTGTTCGTGTTAAATTGACGGTCGTGATTTGACAAATAGATCTCTTATGTTAGAGATCTTAACAGGATGAGATCGAAATCTTATAAATCCAACCTTAGCACACTAGCTTTTGGTTAGAAAATTTCAAAGGTCAGATATTAATTACCTCAGAAATTACAAATAAAAATGAAGGGGTTAAGTATTTGTACCCACACAATATATTGAAGTGATGGTATACTTGGATGGATCTTTTTAACCGGGACTTATGGGAGCTGATCTAATATATATATATATATATATTTGAAGTCAGCAAATTGTATATTGACCAAATCTATATAAGGTAGTTCATGATATATTTTTTGGTTAAATTAATAAATAGCTTTTGTTTGAGAGTGAGAAGTCAAGAGAAAGAGAAAAGAAAGGTTCACGGGGAATTATTTGTGAGACTGAGATTGATTGACAAATGATTTTTTGGTAAAAAAAAATATTGTGGACTTCTTAAATCTGTCATATTTAAAAATTCGTGAATTGAAATTATACGACCAAAACTTGTAAGTTTTATTTTCTTATAGTTAAATCTATCTGTTCTCTGTATTATGGATCGGATATCTTGTATTAAGAGACAGTATAAATAATGATAATAAACTAATTTCAATTTAACTCTGTAATTTTTCAATAATCGTTCTCTAAGTTAGTAGGAATGAAATTCTAAGTTTATATCTTATCTCAACATTATTCATCCAATTTAATGAAAAATGAGGTGTGGCACAAAATACATGCATGAGGTCAATTACTTATTAAGAAATAGAAAATGGGGCATGCTTCAATTAAACAAAACTTACCAAAAACGTGAAATTCTTTTTTTTTCTTTAGTTAAATGGTGATATTTTAAATCACGTTTATTTGATTATGTGATGTGTCAATTATGTATATAGATTGAGGGATAGAGATCATTATTTGTTAGAATTTTCTGACCGAGAGTAATGTGAGATAGATCTAGACCATTAAATTTAGATCTCAACGGTTCAAATCAATTCGTCACAAACGACGAGTAAATATGTATATCTTTTTGTATTCTGGTGCAAACACATCTGGTCCATCCATTTCTTAATGGAGGGATCGTACATAACCGACTACCTCCTGTTTGCTAGAACATGAGATGATCTATATCCTAGCTTGAGATATCAATGCTAATTAAATCTGTTTTTCTCTTTTCAATTAATTTTTTACTTTAAAAAAATAAGTGATAATTATTTGATAAAAAATATTTTTTAGTCAGTGAATAACTATATCTAATCAATTATTGAAAGAAAAGTATGATATAAGAAGAAAATTATGCGTCACGCTCGCATTAAGCAACAATATATATAATCTCACAAGAGATTCTATACTTTTTTCGGTATCATACCGTAAATCACTTCACTTGAGTATATAAATGAGGTACATAAGTGAGCTACGCGCAACATAAATGTGTTACATGCAACACAATTGAAATACATCATTTTTTGTTCATACGTCATTCAGATAATATGTACTTCAAATTAGACGTTTGGAGCTGTCAAGTAGTTGGAATGATGTTAATCAAATAGGTGATGTATTAGTAAACTAAAAAAGGTGATGTATTAGTACTGCACCATTGAAATACGTACATGCAAAGTGATGCCGTATGTAGAATATGAAAGTTAACAATTTTGTTTGAAGGACATATAGAGACATTCCTTGATCATGGTGGGCAGCTAATTGGACAAAAGATTAACAAACATAACCACACAGAAACTTTTTGTGATTAGGGGAACTCCCATTTTGCTTTTGCTAATTGCTTCAGCTGTCTTTTTCACCGAAAGATTATGAATTGTCTTCGTAAAGATATTTTGACGACTCATATCGTTATAACGGAAGTCTAATAAAATAATAATAGAATAATATTTTTAATATAGTTAGATCAATTATATACGTCCATGATTATATCATTATCATCATTATTATATATTTAATACCGATACACAACAATATCTTGGAGACCGTAACTAGCATAGGATATCTTTTCAATCTGATTAGATGCAACTCATTAATTGATACATGGGTGAACTCCTCTAACTAGCCTCTCAATATCATGGGATATCTTCACCTGGGAAATGACCATCTCTCACATTTTAAAGTTACATTATGTCTCTTAGGGTAGAGTCTTCTAACTATGAGATGCTCCCTTTAGAGTAGAGTTATCTCTCACCATCTGTCGTAGCATGATCATTGAACTCTTTATTAAAACCTCATATTATAGACTCCCAAAAAAATCTAATAGGAAACTCATTTTTTAAAACAGAATATCACATAATGTATTTTCTAAACATCCTCATAAATAAAAATCTTGATCTATGAAAAATTTGGGATACCAAATTTTAACATATATGAAATCCATTTTCAAAATCTGTTAAAATTAGAATACATGTCATGTCTTATATAGTTGTTTCAAAACATTCCCTGATTCTAAAAGTTGAAAAAACAAATTAAACCACTAACCAAGCACACGAGTCTTGGAAAATTCTGTAGAACCAACCAGTCGAATATCAACATTCTAGCATATTTATCTGTGGACACTAATGTAGTTAATGTCAGACATACATGATACAATATGGACGCCTCTATATCCAAAGTAAAATATAATCATTTAACAATAATATACATTACAATTTTATCTTTTTCCGGTAAATAGAATGTAGTAAAGACAGAATGGTATAAAAAGATACAAGAGACATATCCTAAATCATTCACTTGGAGCGACACAAAAGCAACAAAAAATACCACTAAACAAAATAAAAACAAACAACCTACAAACCAAACAAAATCACTAAAGAAAGAAACTAGGACCTCTCACTAGTAAAAAAAATATGAGAGGGAAGATTCTAAAGAAGTTAGTTTAGTTGATCATATTGACACTCATAAATAAGTATCTTTGAAATTAGATAATCTCAAGAATCTCTACTTATATTTTCTTATATTCTATTTTTTTATACTTTAAATTCTACTCATTATTATTATTATTATTTAATATTCGTATTATATTATTTGTATTTATTTATTAGTTATATTTACCTTCTATTACTAATAATCAATAATGATAAGATGAATGAGATTCTAGTTATTATATTTGATTTATAAGAGAACGTATAAAATTATTTGAGATGTATGTATCTATCATTAGGCTATACGTTATGAAAATTCACCAGACTTATCTTTAACAATAATAACAATTTTGTTATGATTTTAAAAATAGAATGTGACTTCCCAACAAATATATGAGAATTTCTCTCTCTCTTCATATCAAGCTTTGACGGACGATGTATTTAGTTTACTAGCTGAAGATGTTAAATAAATCAAAGAGAGAAATTCTTTTTAAATAAATGATGAGTTCTTTTTTAATAATAAATAAAAAAATTATATTAAAACTAGTACAAATACAGGCTTTTTCCAGCAAATAAGCTGGTCAAGGCAAAAGTGTTGGTTCACATGTCAAAGAAGGTTTTAGCTGCCCAATCATATTTGTGTTCCATCACACATGAAAAGCAAGAAAACCATGAACATTTCCCTTCCTTAATTTTCCTAATACGGTATTACCTTATCTAATAATTTAGTTTAATTAAAACAATTCCAATTAATTAAATAAAATATAATGTACTCTCTAATTCTATGCTAAATGTCTTGATACTTTTACTTTCTGGTTTGATTTTACAGTCGAACCACTTCCCAATATATCTAGATTTAGATTTACAAGCTCGCGATCGTTGTCTTCACAAGTTTTGACCTTTTAATTCCTCAATTCATTCAAACCTATGAAATGGGTTTAATAAATTTGAACCAAATATTGAAAAATAAAAATTATACTTGAGATATAAATTAGCTTTTTTTTTTTTTGGCTTTATAAAGTCCGCGGTCTCACCACTAGGAAGGACTAGTGGAGGGTGGTCGGTACGTTTCTTAAAAAAGCTACAATTTTTTACTCACTTTCACCTACATATGACTCTTCCTTTATGACCCTCATGGAAATGATTTTGCCCTAACCCAAATCTCTCTCTATCTCCATCTCTATCTATCTCTTATGTGCAACTTGGATTCCAATTTGTGATCCTCTCTCCAACATATAAGTAGTTTTCAAAAAATGTGATGTTGAGCAATCACAAGGTGAGAAATGAAATGAAGTATATCTTAATCCACTTGATGATTCCAAACAATAGGTAAGTCTTAGTCTAAGTTTGAAAGGACTGTATTTCTACGCGTGTAATTAAAGATTAAAGAATCAATTCCTTCTTCTAGTTGGGTTTGCATAAGCATAAAGTACAACAAACGAAAATAGAGGAAAAAAAAAGATGGCCTCCTTTTTGTATTGCCATTATGTGAAGCCAAACATACTATAATTAGGATGGTGAGGCTAAGGAATCAACATCTTTCTTTTGACAGTTTAAATCTATTTATAGGTCTATGGTCAAACAAAGAAATTACAAAGGGCTTCACCCAATATTTTCTCTTTTGTTTCTTTGAATATGAATGGAAGGACTTGATGCTCATCTACCTATCTTTCCTCCCCACTTTTATGGGAAACATGTACTTCTTTTTAACCAAGCTATCTTAGATAAAGAATCTAAAGTAAACCCTGTAGTTTTCATACCATGTGCATTTTATTAGGCAATTTGAGTGCCTAACACTAACATAGGTCGTCATGGATATCAATTAAAAATTTATTCTTCATGTTGGGGAGAGAGAGAGAGAGAGAGAGAGAGAGAGAGAGAGAGAGAGAGAGAGAGAGATTCAAGGGAGTTTCAAGGGATCAAAGCAATTCTCTAAACGGTCTACTAGACCATTCTCCCCAAGTTGGACTATTTCTCTCAACTTTAACCCAACTCCTTATATATCTATTCTGTTATCACTCTGCTTTTCTAATCATATAGAGTACCCTAGTAGTCTCTTATCAGAGATCCCACCCAATTAGTTTCAATTTTGAAACAAGGAAAAGGAGAGAAATGGTTGGTTCCTCTCTCTCTCTCTCTCTCTCTCTCTCTCTCTCTCTCTCTCTCTCTCTCTATAAACCCTTTTATGTGTTTTCTGTTAGGAGCAAGAAAGCCAATTGATCAGATGGGAAGGCTATGTAGATTGGAAGAATGGACCTGCTCTCAGAGGCCGTCATGGAGGGATGCTGGCAGCCTCCTTCGTGCTGGGTCTGTAAAATAACCCCATACCCACTTCTTATTTACATCTGGAAACAAACCCCAGATGATTGTGTTTTCAGTATAAAGAAATCTAACTCCAAATTTGGTCAATTTTCTTTGCAGTGGTGGAGGTACTGGAGAACCTTGCATTCTTAGCAAATGCAAGCAATTTGGTGCTGTATCTATCACAGTACATGCACTTTTCTCCATCCAAAGCAGCCAACAATGTCACAGATTTCATGGGAACAGCCTTTCTTCTTGCCCTTCTTGGAGGCTTCCTTTCCGATGCCTTTTTCACCACTTACCACATCTACCTGATAAGTGCAGTTATTGAGTTCCTGGTAATTACAATTTCCCATTCTCCATTAATTTTTTTGGTGAAGTTTCTGTTTTTCCAGTTTACTTCATTTCTGTGTTTTGTGTTTATTTTTCCTTTTTTTGGCTAATTATCTTTCAAACCAGTGTGAGAAAACCATTGATATTCCCAATGGAATCTGAGGTACACGTGTCCTTTTAATAGGATCTTGTTCCTGCAACAATCAAAGTCTATGTCAGCTTGAATTGTAGATAATATCATAAATGCCATAAAAAGAAACAACAAAATGTGAATAGAAAACGAAAAAACTTACAACAGCAGAGAAGATATTACATGACAGTAATTATAACATGCATGTGAAGCTTTTCTTTGCTTACTCACATGTTAGAAGCCTACAGAAAATTTGCCTTAAAGTTAGAGCATTCTAAAGTGCGATTTCTCTGTCTAATACATGTCCAGTTCATAAGAGAGAAGAAACCTTCTCTTAAACCTGATTACACTAATTAAGGAGAGCATTATTCAAAGAACCTCTACTCTCTAATTGGGAAGAGAGAGAATTTCTGCTTTTTAAGTTATATGATATGTTTATATATATATAAATGTCACTAGCATCTTTTTTCTCTAGTGCTCAAGGGAAATTCTTAGTAAAAATGATTGACAATTGTAAATTAAGCATCTCAGATTCCCAGTGATTGTGTGATATGATATCGATCTGACTTTGAAGAGAAAGCAAGCACTTAAGACCCTTAAAAGATAGGCTATTTGCTTCAAGTCGTGATCTTAATATGATTATAGAACGACAGTGAAATTCTAGAAGTAGTCGTTAGTGGAAAAGTAAAATCCAAAGCCAGAATTCACTGTAAATTTAAACAGACAAATACTGTCAAATAAGATCATAATTAATAAGATGTTAATTACAAGTTTTCTAGGGTATATGAGTAATTGAAGCTCTTCTATCCAATAAAAGACAAGATTTTGTTAGTTGAATTTTTTTTTTCTTTTAAGATTTTTGTTTGCTGAAAGTTCTTTATGTAAGACTGGGAAAAAGTCAATCAAGAGGATTTGTTGAGGAAACCTTTTGATCAACGCCCAATTAATCAGAATTTATGAAGTTAAATGTGGGGTAGCTGGGTCCTACACATCCTCATGCAATGTACCCATCCTATTAGAGTAATTGACTTTTGGACACATCTACAAGCACTCATGCACACTCACACATGTCCAAAGACAAATCCATAAATTGTAGAAAAACTATGTATTATTGTCACATGTGATTTGTTTTCTACCTCTGAATTTTTAAAAAAATTGTATGAAATTTATGCAATAAAAGAAGATTTTATTCCTATTGGGTAATGAGAAACTTCATTGTCTCTGTTTTTTGTGGTTAATAACTTCATTGTCTCTGTTATGATCACGATAAGGCCTAAAACGCGTCATGTCACCCAATAGTACAAGGCCACGTGTTTCTCTAAGTGTACTCATCGTCTAACCTTCGGACCAAAGGCCAAGGGGTTTCTCTAGTTCTCTTACGTCTGTGTCTATGGTGCCATTTTTGCTACAAAACTCGTCTGGTCATTTTCTTACCAAAGTGTAAGGCATAGGTGTTTGGCCATTACGACCAATAAAAGAAATGGAAAAAAATGTCTGTTTTTCTTGGAGATTTGGAGGTATAGGAACCATATAAGGTAAGAGGATCAAAACCCACTTGTATGGTTACCCTTACCCTTTAAGTAGACCTTGGGAAGAGGTCAATCAAGATAAAACGCTTACATTTCATACTCAAAACGACAAACTTGTCCCCATTTATGAGTGCATAAATAGTTGAAAGACTCGTATGGTTCAAAACGTGGCATGGAAAAGTTACCTTTCGTGGTGCCCCCACTTCAATAAGTTTGACAATTTTTCATGCACATCTCCACCTGATTGAATTGGTTATGATGTTTTGTACAACATATGTCGCTTTCTACCTCAGTTTCCTAATGCAAACAGGACAGTGAGTAGATGTAGCCTTTGTTTTTTGTGGGGTCCCTAAAACTAAATACTTGCTTTTTCATGGTCTAGCCCACCATTAGTTAAGAGTCATATAAACAAAGTATTTTGTTATTTATAGAATTTGTCTTTTCTCTATTGAATAAATTAGAGGGTCTTATTCCTAATATTTAACTGAAAAGTTACAAACAAAATCATACAAAAGCCCACTAAGCTAAGCCCAAAACATCATAGTTCAGATTTGGCAGGCCAACAAACACATTATAAAAATCGGAAATCATAAAAGAAAATGTTTTTAACTGTTATAGTAGTATCACTTTTTAAAATAGCTGCGCCAACAAAGACTTATATCTTCACCTAAACATTTTTTGTTCTGTAGAAAGAATAGAACCATCAATGATTCAATTGCATTTGCCTGTCACAGTTACTTCATTCATACATAAATACCAAAGTGAACCAAATTTTGGGTACAGGGTTTGATAATACTCACAGTGCAAGCCAAGGTATCCTCCTTAAAGCCACCAGGGTGTGAGCGAGCCAACCCCAATGTTTCATGCCAGGAAGTCAATGGTCGGAAGGCAGCAATGCTGTTCACAGGCCTGTATCTGGTTGCACTGGGTGTTGGAGGGATAAAAGGGTCATTACCATCACATGGGGCTGAGCAGTTTGATGACAATACTGTAGAGGGAAGGAAAAGAAGATCAACATTCTTCAACTACTTTGTCTTCTGTCTTTCATGTGGTGCCCTCGTTGCAGTCACATTGGTTGTGTGGATAGAAGACAACAAGGGGTGGCAATGGGGTTTCGGAATCTCAACTTTCAGTATTTTGTTGTCTATCCCAGTTTTTCTTGCTGGATCTTCTCTTTACAGGAATAAGATACCTAATGGAAGTCCTCTTACCACAATTGTCAAGGTATGAACTGCGAGAGATTGAAAAGTTTCTCAAATTCAGTTTGTAAAGTATAGGTATAAGTGCCTGTGTTTCTCCATCCAGATAGATCATTCTTGAACTTTTTCTCCATTCTGCATTATCCCAACTTTTCAAACAAGAAAGTGAGGGATCAAATTGCTCAGTAATTCTGTTTTCATTGCCCTCTGGCTGATTTCAGCTACTAATAACCGTTGTGTCCTCTGATATCCACTGTTTATGAATTAATAATCTCCATTATCTCTATTCGTACTAAAGCTTTTTTACTTTTTATTTTTGTTTCGACTGAGAGCAGGTTTTGGCTGCAGCAACATTCAACCACTGCATAAGCACTAGTTCATGCAATGCCATTGCAAGCATGGCAGTAAGCCCTTCCTCTCCAACCCCTAATGACAAAGAAACTGAACAAAATACTAAAGCAAGGGCATCATCAATACAGACACCAACGGAGAGCCTCAGATTCCTCAACAAAGCAGTAGACAAGCCGGTCCCCCCAGCTATTGAATGCTCAGTCCAGCAAGTAGAAGAAGTAAAGATTGTGATCAAAATTCTCCCCATATTTGTTTGCACCTTCATGCTTAATTGTTGCCTAGCTCAACTCTCCACATTCTCGGTCGAACAAGCATCCACAATGAATACCAAAATAGGCTCCTTAAAAGTTCCACCAGCATCTCTCCCCGTCTTCCCTGTCCTCTTCATCATCTTCCTCGCACCAGTATACGACCACTTCATCATCCCATTTGCCCGGAAAGTAACCAATTCCGAAATGGGCATCTCGCATCTCCAACGAATCGGAACTGGCTTAGTTCTGTCCATAATAGCCATGGCAATTGCAGCAGTCGTTGAGATCAAGCGCAAAAGTGTAGCCACTGAACATGGTCTACTTGACTCAACCAAACCACTACCCATTACATTCCTTTGGATCGCTTTCCAGTACTTGTTCCTCGGCTCAGCCGATCTGTTCACATTAGCAGGACTGCTAGAATTTTTTTTCACAGAAGCACCACAAAGCATGAGATCTTTGGCTACATCTCTTTCATGGGCTTCTTTGGCCATGGGGTACTACCTCAGCTCAGTCATTGTATCAATAGTTAACAATGTCACCGGTACTTCCAACCACAAACCATGGCTATCCGGAAGCAACATAAATCATTATCACCTGGAGCAGTTCTATTGGCTGATGTGTGTTCTAAGTGGATTGAATTTCCTACACTACCTATTTTGGGCAATGAGATACAAATATAGATCGACAACAGCAAACAACTAAAACAGATTATGGCGAAAACAAATAAGATGAAATACCATGTTCATACAACATCAGACTCAACTAAAAATGTAAGATATCCACTCGGCTTTTACATAGAGAAATTTTTACTGCAACTTTTCGTACCTGTCAGCATGAAATAGCACATTGCAGTGTTGAGCCATTGCGGCGCAGGTGTGAGATGTTCAATGTTATTTGTAACGAGTGATTCTCATGTAATAAGTCTTAGACAAGGTTCCATTATGACAGAAAGCAAGTTATAGCCATCGCTGATTGTTGGTTGCCGCGACCACTATGAAAATGCAGCCGAAATCTCCAACGAACGAGAGAGAGAGAGAGAGATTTGATTGCTTAACGAAATGTCCCCACGAATCCATGATGGGGCCGGCCTTAGTTCAAGAGGCCGGCCCCTCCTCCCTCAAAAGCCCACTATTAACCACAGGATTCTATTCAAGTAGCGGCCTAACTCAAGTCTTCTCACATAAATATGGATTCTTTTAAGAATACCCATAAATTGAACGTGGCGTTTTTAGGTCTCACTTTTAAATCTATTAACATCAATGGATTTGAATGATTTTACCGCTTCTTAATCAATTTAAATGATTATTACTTCGTATTCCCATTTGAGTGAATAAACCTATTTTTTATTTCAAATGAAGTATCCTATCTATATATTAATCAATAATTAATACAAGTACAAGTTCACGTCATCCATTAACTAATAAAAGAAGAAACAAATGCTTTCAATAACATATAAATAATGAGAACTTTACGGTGATCGACTCGTGTTACAAGTCGTTTCGATGCCTTATGCTCTCTCTACCTCTTCACTAGTTGCGGTTTCGATGCCTTATGCTCCCTCTTCACTAGTTGCGGTTTCGATGCCTTATGCTCCCTCTTCACTACTTGCGGTTTCGATGCCTTATGCTCCCTCTTCACTACTTGCGATTACGGATCGGATGTGAGGGATTGATATTTCAAAGGGCGGCAATGAGAATAATTTAGATGCAAAGAATCAGAATTTCTCGTAGGAGGGTCCAGCACCCATTGTTGAGCTCCTCACAGCTACCTTGACTGCACCAACTGTGCTAAGCTGTCTCGTCTTGGGGCTTAGCCCACGTCCGTCCTGGTTATCACTGTCTTCATCAATCTGGACACCCACCAAGTATGCTATCTGAACAGTTATCAACATGGCAAGCATAAGGGGTTTGCCAGATTTGGGAAAAATTAAGAACTGTCGTATGCACTTATTCTCAGCCAATGTAAGATTATTCCTTAACAAACTTTGTCACACGTGAGCAGGTGGTCCATATCACGTCGAAATGTAATATGGCCACACTCTTGCATGAGTTGGCTCTGATATCAAGTTAAAATCCCGGAACCTAACTCATACTCAAACGCTAGCTTATAAGTTAAGGGTTGACCCAAACTTATATTTACAGCCAAAACATTATTATCAGTCGATATAGAAGTAACGACCTTATCCTAAAGCATGTAATCGCAACTCCTAAAATAGTTTTGGAACAACAATCATCAACCAAGGGTCTAAATCTTCCCCCTTATGCTCTGTTACTTTAGAAAAAGGAAGCAGTTTTGAATCATAATAGAAACACCCTTATCAAATTCCATGCTTGTTTTCCAACTTGATGTTGATAGCAATCTTTGTAACTTCACCAAAAACATACCGAATACACAAAATGTCCCCAAAAACAGGAGCCACTAATACACAATCCAGTGCTTCTTATGGACTATTATCCCATAGAAGAGCTTTATGAACCAAACTTTTCTTGTTCACAAGAAATCCCTGAAAAATGTCAGGGATTGGATTGGATAAATGGAATGTGTACACAGCCATAACAGAAAACTTCAAGCTTCAAAAACCAGACCCAACCCATTTTGTTTTTAGGATTATCAGCATTAAGCAAGACAGGCATATATATATATATATTTTTCAGTTAAGCACGAAAGTAACAATACCTTGCCAGAAGCATCCCGCACAGGTGATATGTGAAGAAGATTCCAAAATGAGCTCCTGTCCTTCCTGATGATGAAACAACAAGAACTTAGTTTTAATCCAAACAGTAAGAACCAGTAATACTTATTAGAATATGGAGTTGAGGATCAACCTGTAGTTTAATATACGTTTCGTGCATGCTTGCTCATTTCTAATGCTTTCCTCTATCTGGGAAATAGAACAACAACAAATATAACCAACTCGATTCCTTGAAGAAGACTCTGTCAATCAAGAAACTGAACAAAAAACAGTAGAATCTCAACGAGAAAGTGAATACCTGAGATAGTGTTGAGGGATCCGTACCAACCCCGTTTAAAAATCTAAAATTGCGGCCCAGTACTTCATGTCTACTATAACCTATAGAAGTGAATCCTCCCATGTCAAGATAAACGTCTCCTTTTGAATAATCAGATCGTGAGGTAAAAAGAATTGTAAAAATCCCCGAGTACCTGTCAATTGTAAGAAGGCGTCACTTGCATATACTATAGGCATGTCAGGTAAGTGAGGATCGGTTCTGCACAAAAACACATTTTCATAGAAAAGAAAGCAAGCAGAACATTAGGAACCTTCATAAACAAAACTATAGGGTCAAGTAATACAAAGCAGGAATTTGAATAAAACAACTCACAATACAAAGCTTTGTTTTATTCTACCAAGAGATAAGTTCAATGATGAAGAAAGGTAGGTCATCCCGGTTAAGCTGCATCTCTTTCCACACACTACTCTGCCAGATACCTCACTATGATGCGTTAGAACAGACAAGATGTTGTTAATGGCTATTGCAGCTCTTCGTTTCTCATCATCACTCGCCTCACATGGTTCTTCAAATCCTATTCCTAAATGACACATATACACTCAGTATATTGGAACCCGAAAACCACTACTTACTCATCAAAGCAATAGAGTTAGAGAAGAAGAACAAATAAATACAAAAATTCTGATCAAATATTGGCTCAAATGTGAATGAAGAAACAGAACAAATTAAAACCTGACTTTCAGACTGATTACTCAAATGAATGCAGAATCTGCCCCAAATAATGTATCAAAAATCAACAATCGAGTTCAAAAGCAGTAAAGAGTTGCAATACAAAAGAAAATTTCCAAATAGTGGAGGGGAGCTGTATTAATCAATAAGTGCAATGCAAAAAGGGAAAGTTCAAAGTAGAATGCTTAAACAAAATGCAGATTATAAGTAGTCTATAGGTAGTAATATAGCAGCAAAACGAACTCAGAGTGATATTAACTGAGAAACAAACCTCTACTATCAGAATCCAACAATGAATCTCTGTCCAAAACACAACCTAATTCCACCAAAGAATCCGAGCACACCTCCCTCCGACATGACCCAAATACAATCTCCGGCATCATAGATATATCCTCGCACAAATTAACCCCATTTCTAGAAAACCCGCTTGAAGACCTCGGTTTCCTCAAAATAGGCACCTGAACTCCCACAAAATGAATGACCCTTCCATCTTCCTTGCTGAAAACAGGGTTCATTTGGAAAAACATCCAAAAGGGTGTCCCATCCTTTCGATAATTCAACAAATTAATCCTAATCTCCCTCTCCTCGCGAATTGCCTCGCGGATTTCCATTACCGATCTTCTATTTGTTTTGGGCCCTTGAAATATTTTCCCGTTCCTGCCAATCACTTCGTCGTTGGAATATCCGGTCATTTTCAAGAATCCGCGGCTGGCGAACACAATTGGGTGACCAGCTGCACTGGGATCGGTGATGGTGAAATTGTCTGGCAACTCGTCGAGAGCTTCGCGGACCCAGAGCGAGTAGCGACTACTGAACGATTGCTCAATTAGACTCAACTGTGATTCCATCCTCCTTGTTCTTGTCGAATACTATATTGGCTCCTCCTCGATTCTCGAATTAGTCCCAATCCCATGTGCACTTCAACAGAGCTGTAGCTTTTGGGATTCCAAAAGAAAAAAAAAACCAACAACGAAAATCTAATCAAATTAGGTAATTTGTGGACAGTACACCTTGAAAGTCTGATAATCACCACGGGAAGCCAATAGGTTTCTTAGAGATTCTTAAAGAAAGACGCAGAGAAATGAAAATTGTTTTAAGACGAAAAAGGTGGAAGTTGTGAGAGTGAAGTTAGACTAGTGGACAAGAACAGCGACCCACATCACTTCGCAATGAAAATATCAAAATATCCCAAGAATTGTGATTACAAATGAACAATAACGACTTAGATATTGCCTATCAGTCTTTAATTAGGTTCATGAATGGTGGTGGAAATGGAATCTCAGAGTGTGAAGACGAGGAAAACACACGAAGCAAGTGTAAATACTAGTTCATCAAGAGAATCAAGACTCTAATCCCTCTTTTATATTTCATATATTTGCACATATTATCTCAACTTAAGTACACTTATCGGAGTTTTTTAATAAATTGCTAATTATAGATAAAAATAATTTAACGCGCCATAACTAGAGAGATTGCTGAAAGATCTCCACTACCCAAAATACCCAATTTCTTCTTTGTTGAAGGTCCTAATCGTAGTGCTAAACAAAGTTGGGGCAACTGAGTCAATTTTTAGCAGAAGCTTTTAAAATAATAGAGAGAAGCATAATGAGAAATAGACGCTGATCTTATCCAAATCTTCGTCATCCTGTGTTGTCCACTTGAGAGCAGTTGAGCCTGCCTGGAGCGACCTTACCACGTAGGATATTATGTGAAGACAATTAAATAAATAAATTCAATAATTACAATTCTATTTGACAGAAAAGGCTGTTGGATCATGCCGCGTCGCGGCATCCACGTACTACAACGTAGATCTCTGATTCTGTTGTCTTTTTTTTCTGGTATGATCTACGTTTTTTATGTAAAGGTTTTATCTTATCAACGTAGAACACTGATTCTGTTGCCTTTTTTTCTGGTGTGATCTACGTTTTTTATGTAAAGGTTTTATTTGATTTGGAGGGAGAATTTTTCAGTACTCCTATATTACTGAATTTTCAGTATTTATTATTATGCTCTGTTGGGAGGTCTTAAAATACAATAGTTTATTTATAGTTTTAAGCAAATATAATGAGTATACACTTAGAATTTGAAAATATGTTCACATACAGGACGGAGCCAGAAATTTAGTTCAATTGGATCATTATCTTTTACAACATATTTTTTTATCGATGTCTTTTATAACATATTATAATTTTATAGTACAATTTTATGATATTTTTTCGCTGTTTATTTTTTATAAAATTCATTATTTTACGGTACATTTTTCAAGTCGAGCTCCATATGACTTTATTCTTTACGTTTCCAATAGTACTTTCCATGACTAAAATAGAGGCAAGTTAGCATCTTTAACCAAGAAAAATATACAACAAAAAATTTGAGCAATTTATATACTTACCACAAAAGTTATAGATGAATCACATTCCCAGATCAATGAATTTTATGAATGGATTTATGTATCCCTTACAACGAGAGCATCGAGCAGGACCACTTCTTGAATTTGACCACATATTTGCTCCCCTTGATTTTCACCGAGCTTGCATCTTTCTTTCGTGAGAAGGAAGTGTTTAATTTCATGAATTTATTTTGATTGTTTAATAAAAAAACAAAAACAGAATACTTAATCCCAAAAGGAAACAAAGCAAAAATAAAACACTTAGTCCCAAAAGAAGACTAAAACATTTCCGGCAAGCAATAACCACAAACAAAATGATCAACCATCAAATTCAAGCTTCGAACATACTACCATCCCTCACCGATTCCATTGATTTTCTCTTGAGAATTTTTTCCATTTTAGCACAAAAAAAATTTCTAATAAACAATTAGCCACAAAACTGCATCAGATTCCTAACAATCAGGCACAATTTCTACACAACAGTCAATAGAGCATAAAATTTACATCAATTAGCAAACTACCATATTAGCACAATAGATCTTAGTTGGAAAAACTCTTAAAATTACATAGCAAAATACATATAATAATGACAGAATCGCATAGAACAAAATCGTAACCGAACAAAATCACATAGAACAGAATCACAACATATCAGTTTTTTGACTCTTGTAGAACGTTGTTTAACAGGATTTTTGAACTCTTGTTGAATGTATTCAACATGTATTTTTAATACTTGTGAATTAACATTCACAAGTATTTTATATCATATAAAGTGAGATACTATAAGGTTCATTGTTATAGTCAAGTATTCATATTAAACACTTTCAAAAGATAATTTTACATAACATAAAGAACACCAATATAATAATTGACAACATTAACATTTTATCATTTCAACAAAGTTTTACATTATTCATTTGATCAACTTACAAATAAATTTAAGTTGAAAACTAACTAACTTATCCTTAAAGTATACAAGCAAACTTGTTCCAATAAATGAAAAATATAAAAAATGAAATTTTGAGTCTAAAAAATGAAAAATGAAGAACCTAAGTTGAATGGTAGTATTTCGCAACAGGGTATGCAGTGCCTTCAGATCTTCCCAATGCCGAAAAAAACACCATGAGTAGTTGTTAGTTGGTGAGTAAAGAAAATAAACAGATCTCCAAGCCCACTGCTCTCTTCGGTTCTCTGTAGAATAAGTATAAAGACTTTAAGCCAACATAAAAAGAAACAGTTATTGCAACAAATCTAATTTTTACCTGTGTATGATCTGACTAGAGATAATATAGCAGACATGAACTAATATGCTTCTCGTACCTAGCACACATAACAAATGCATATAGAAGAAATCATTCACCAAAGTTTGCATATATAATAGAATTATATAACATAATATTAAGAATTTAAAAGAGATGGTATTTGTTTTAAAGTATTCATCAAACTTGAAAAAATGTGAGATAATTGTTTAAAGTCATTCATCAAACATCCATTAACAATTAGCAGAAACTCCAAAAAATAAATTTTATTATATACCTCCAAGACAAGTAAAGCAGAATTCAAAGATGGTATTTGTTTTAATTTGTTTTTGTTACTCTGTTTGCTACGGGATCAACTTTCACCTCCTCTTATTGTTATCTTTATCTTTGAATTTGGATGAATAAAAATAAGATTTTGCAAATCCTACATTAGAGAGTTTGAAAATAACAAATAAGATACCACTCTAGTGAAGCACTAAATCAAGTAACTGCAACCGGAAGAGTTAATGTCCTAACAGAAAATGAACACCAAAGAAAAAAGAAAACTCCATATAAGAATTTACCTTGTCATCCTCCGGTTTTCCATTAATATTAAGGTATGCCGAATACATCTCTACAAAAAAGCACTGAGGGGTGTCCAAATGGGCAGACAAACTTCCAAGCCTTGTGTCCACTATAAACACATTCAGGAATACTTACCTAGAGAGGAAACAATATCAAGGGAAATCTGTCACAGTTGTGAATAATAGTAAAACATGATTGATGTTAATTAAATTCTCACCATCTCAAATAGGTTTTCCTTTTTCTCCTCAAAAGATACCTATAAAACGGTTGAAGAAAATTTCTCAAATTAGTCACTAACAGAAGTATGTATTAACCCCCCCCCCCCATCTTTCTCTAAATATCATAATGTTAATGACAAACAATTTTATCATTCTTCCTATACATCAATACAGATAATGTCAATGGCAATGGAACCTTTTCATAATCCTCAATTACAACGCCTCTCATAATCTCTCACAGTTTCATTTAGCCAGATGTATCCTATGAAAGAAAGTCAAATCATTAAACAAAAACCATTTAAAAAAGAAACAATGAAAATTCAGAATCAAGCTTACTGATTGGCGTTACCAAAAATCCACTAAGTCGTCATGATTACCTTGGTCAAAACATGCCTTCTATTATTTAAAATCTCATGCTGCACAAGTCCAAGAGTTCTAGGAATAGTAAAGGTTGGTTCTTTATATGCAGGAACCTACATCACATCAGAAGAAATTATAGCACGCGAATGCACATAAATGAGATAACACAACAGACACTAAAGACTTTCAATATACCAATGCCAATAAGTATCCAAGCCCACCAATAAATGGTCAAAAGATGGGGATAGTTGGAGGACCAGATAGGATGAAAATATTTGCAACTGGACTGGGTCATAAAGTGAGAACCTAAACTTTCTTTATAGAAATGGGACTGTAAAGGAAACACAAAGAGAATGCAGCGTTGAAAGCAATCTAACCGAAGCAAAAGCAAAACCAGAGGAAGTGTATAAAAGGCTCTAGCTAGTGCCATACAGAATTTGTATGTACGTCATAGGAATGTAATCTTCTCTTCTAAATACGTTACCAGCAAGTAAGTACCAGAAAAAAAGGAATGAGAAATTTTGGTGGTCTGCTGCTCCACTCGGCTTTTCCATCTAAACATATTTCCATTTCTTAGTAAAGAAATTTCATTAGCAATATGCAGTATGCTCTTTTATTTTAGAGTCAGTAAGAGTTCATCATCCTCATCCAGCTTCCTTTGTTCATAATTAACAAGCTACTTAACAAAGTACAAATTCATATCAGACATAAAGTAAGATTCATTCATCCATTTACCTGATTTCTCCCATCTTCCTTAGATTATTGCACATATTTCTCTTCTAAATACGTTACAGATTGGAACAAAACCCCCAGCCTCAAATTACAAATGAAGGGGGAAGAAATAATGAACAACCTCATTTTAAAACTCTAGTTTCTATGAGATAATGTGTATTCTCATCCATTTATAGCACCGTAGAAACATTTTCCTATTTTTTTATATTCAATACTTTACGAAACCTTACTTGTTTTGAATTATGCTTAGGAAACAATTTTACCTATATATTCTAGATAGAACATGATAGGATGATTAGATAATACTTTTTATTAATAGAAGTGTTTAGAAGTTAAACAATAGAACTTGTGTACACAATCCAAGACAAACATTAAGGTTCCATTTTACAAATATCAGATAAACAAAAACAATTATTCAAGCGACAAAATCCAGGAAATGTATAGTAAGAAACTGAATTTCACAATTCACTAAATGGTTACAATGTCTGGTTATGGACATGAGGACCTAGCTAAATTTCACAGTTCAAATCAGCATAAAAATGACAGAGAAAGCAATGTACATATGTACAATTAATATTAAAAATATGAAAAATTCCAACTAGCTGGCTTTGTTGCTCCTGATTATTCTCCACCATATCCATTCTTCAACCCAGAAGATTATCCAAAATCTCTGCACGAAGTGATAAGGAGCAAGAAACTGAAGTAATATAGCAAACAACAGAAAAGTAAACAATTTGTGTGATGTTTCATTTGCTGGAAGTGACAAGGAGCAAGAAAATTACTTAAGGAGAAGGTGAGTATAGAAAGCCTAGTAGTTCTTCCAATTCGGTCGTCATTGCTCGTTCATCCTTGTTTGTGGAGGCACCAAGCGAGTCACGAATTAGTCACTCGAAATCAAATCCCTAGATCATTGAGAACCCAGATTCTACCATGAGTCTCTAGACCCGTCCAAATGCAACTAAATTTCATGAAACCCTAACCTAAATCAGTAAGGATCTTTTGCTGAGAACTCGAATCTGTCTCAAATCACATTTAGAACTCAAGAGGTTAATAAAAATATAAACAAACTCACCTCAACAAAACACACTCGAGGAATCAACCTACGTAGATCTAGCCACGAGCTCATCATCAAGATGAAGATGTTGACTTAATAGATTGGAAGAGATGATCATCTACCTACCCCGTCGTCGCTTTGAAGGAGGAAGTCGAACGAGATGCACGATGGTCGCCAGAGAGAGATGAAGCAAACTGAGAGATTATGGTCATACAAGAGAGATCGAAGCAAACTAAAAACCTCTAAGAAGGAATGACAGGGAACCATGAAGAGGAGAGACAGAGAGAGAAGCTAATAGAGAGAGAGAGACAAGTTAATCAACGAGGATTTATTCTCTCTTATTCGACCTAGCCCTAGTTATGAGTTTGTTGTATGTTAAGACTCGAGACTTAGAGGGAGAAGCTATGAGAGAGAAGAAAAGTCGAGAGAGAAGGAATCTGATTTGTAAGGGTATCGAGAGATAAGGTGAAATTTCAGTCCCGGTTCTAATTTTCAATCCCAATTTTTTTGTTAAAACGTAGTTTTCAGTCCTGCTTTTTTTAATATTTTAACATGATTTTTTTACAAGATTCATTTGAAATCTTGTTTCTTATTTTTAATAAGAGAAGACAGAAACTCTTGTATTTTATTCCTGTAAAATGCTATATTTCTTGTAGTGATGCAAACCTTTAAGAACACTTCTCTAGCCAAGTTTTTTAAAGAAAGGAGAGATCCTTTCTTGGGTGCCCATAAACTCATAGACGGTTGACGGTCCAAAAAATAGCGAGACAGATCACAAGGTATCGATTCGATTATATAGAAGGCTTTACACAGTGATTCATGGAAGCAACGTGGATGACATGGCAAGGGTGTGACTTCATAATTTTAACACATAGATTGAGCTTTGGTTGGCACGTATATCGGGATTTAGATCTTGATGTGGAAAATGGGAAGAAATTTTGAAAGACTAGGCTGTGTAATTTATAAACTAAAGATCGGGATAGTTTCTGCTGCAATTAAAGATATCAAACATAGCCGTGCGTGTAAATACTCGCGGATATTCTGTTTATTTTATGGGTTTTAAATATTATACATGGTTGTGGGTTTTAATCGAGTGGGTAAATTTTTTTAAAAATTTGCAAATGAGTCCTCTTCATGGACTTGTTTTCTTGTGTATGTTTGGGTCTGTGCAACTCGAGCTTCCTTAAGGCCGAAAGTAACACTCCAGGTGGCACTCCATTCTAAGCCGAGCATCTCATCGGTCCAATTGTCGTGACAGAATGGCTGGATAGCCTCCACATGGTCACCTTATAGGCACACTGACACTTAACATCCGCCATTTTTATGTCAAATGGCATCTTCTTTCCATCTAACCAACGTTAGTAAAGACAAATTTTTGCCCTAGAAAACTTTCCTGACATGCATTTGAAGGCTTCTTCAACACGCATCCTCCTACACAAAGATTCATGTATAAATATCTCTACAAATTAACATAAAAGGTAGGTCGATTCTCCCTTATAGAAATTATTCCAAAATATCAGTCATCAACTGACTTAGGCATTAGAGGCCCTTGGTGAGGCAACCACCCACTGGTTCCCCGTCTATAGAGTTCATTGTCTGTATTTTGCAGATGTTGAGGTCGAGGAAGCTTTAGTTGTGAGGAAAACCATGTGTACCGCTAGAAGGAGAGAGCGTGCTCAATGTTACCACCACATACACCTTTCAGTCAGAAGGATCAACATGTGTACTATTTAAGTTTTTGGTTGAAACAACTTGCGCCATCTATGGGGAACGACTATAACGCCATCCCCGTCGAATCATTAGGAGCCATTTCTCTTCATGCAAAGAGAATATGAGGCCCATATTCTACGCTGATGAAACTCAGGACGAAGAGGTAGACCAGCTCATTTCTCTGCTGGGGAAGGAACCTTCTACCTCCCTCAGAACTATCCCACAAAGGAAGAAAGATGTGGTGGTTGTAATCTCTGAGATAACCTGAGAGGAAAGGAAAGATGTGTCTAATCATGTGCAAGTCACAACGATCTCTTACACAAGAATGATTCCCTCCCACGGCTCAAGAGATCGCCTGTAAGGTTGCCACGCGCCACCAGAGCTCCTGGGGAAACTACCTAGGGAAAGGTGGGATGACCTCCCAACTAGGGGCGAGTATCACCTCTCAAGGAAACCAGAACCAAGATAAATTCAGGCTGTGAAGGGCTAGACTCCTCTCTTATGAGGTTCTTGCTAGGGTCACCCCTGAAAGATGAAGGGAAAAATCCAAGAATAACCTTTTGGGGAAATATTCGAGCAACTGCGAAGATACCAGGGGGTTGCCCACCATCTGAGTTTGAGGTATCCCTTTGGCCGGCAGGAAGAAACAACACGATGCGGTTGGACGAGCCGAGGTTTAGTCCCCACTAAAATATAAAGGCTTGCATCAACTCTCCTCCATAATTGAAATGTAAGCCCTGGCCACGTGGCCCCAGGCCCTGTACCCCACAGCGGGCAGAACGGAAGGACAAGGATTGTGACAAAATCAGAGCGCAAGCTCTCAAGTCATCGTAGGACACGAAGCCCTGATGAGAGGACGAGAAATATTGCCTGTGCCCTCACACCAGCTTTCAACGAAGTCAAGAACTTCACGAGACCCCTATATGAGCATGTTCCCCTCAGGGGCACATACGAGGTGATTGGAACAACAGGGATAGAGGAGCCTGTGGCCAGCACATTAACCAGGGGTAATCCCAAAAAGGAACTTGATGGGTCAGGGAGCTGGTCATACTCCACCACACCGCTAAGAAGAACGGTTCAGGACAAGTCAGTGCTCACTTTCGAGCAGAGTATGAAGCTAGAAATGTCCTACCATTAAGGCAAAGGTGAAGTTCGGAGAGGGATGCCCAATGAAATATGGAAGACCAAAAGCTTAGGAAACCGGAGCTCAGCTATCTTCACCCCCATCTTAGAGAAGGAGACAATAGAGATCACGTACTCATCGGTAACTTTTCAGATAAGAGGCATCTTTTTTCTCTTACTTAGGAATAACTTTTGCTAAGGTCTTTTTTTATACATACGAATCTACTTTTATGAAAAGAAAAACATGTTATATTTGCTGAAGATTCCCTAGTTGTTCTACAAGCCTCCGAGGTCGACTCTTCTACGACATGCGATGAAGACCAAAAGGTGATGACTGGTAAAGACGCTCTAGCCTACCAGTCGGGATTAAATAAAATGTGTTGACTGGTAAATGCACTTTAGTCGACCAGTTGTGATTAAACAAAAAGTGTTGACTAATAAATGTGATCTAGCCGACTATTCTGGATTAAATAAAAAGTGATGACTGGTAAAGACACTCTAGTTGACCAGTCAAGATTAAACAAAAAGTGATGATTGGTAAAGGCTCTATAGCCGTCAGTCGAGATTAAACGAAAAGTGATAACTGGTAAAGATGCTCTAGGCGACCATACGAGATTAAACAAAAAGTAATGACTGGTAAAGTCCCTCTAGCCGACCAGTCGTGATTAAATAAAAAGTGATGACTGGTGAGGTGCTCTAGCTCACCATGCTCGCAGACAAGATAAAAAATCTAGCCAGAGCAGGAATAGCCTGATTAGATACTCGCAAAAGATGTCTTTAAAGCACCCATGCTTGCATGAAGGATCAAGGATCTAGCCAGAGCATGCACGCTTGCTAGATATCGACAAAAGGATATATCTCGAGCACTCATCCTCGCAGACGTATTAAGAATCTAGCAGAGCAGGAAAAGTCTGGCTAAAAGGTACATGCCGAGCACTCATGATCACAGACATGATCAAGGGTTTAGCCAGAACAGGCATACCTGGCTAAGTATCGAAAAAATATGTCTTTCAAACACTCACGCTCGTAGATGGGATCAAGAATGTAGTCAGAGCAGTAAAAACCTGTCTAGATACCGACAAAATGTCTTTGTCGAGCACTCATGCTCCCATATACATCTTTTGAGCACTCATACTCGACACGCCTGACAAAATAACGATAAAATATATCTTTCGAGCACTCATGCTCGGAGACGAGATCAAGAATATAGCCGGAGCAGGTAAAGCCTGGCTAGATACCGACAAAAGGTGTCCTGATGGACTACCAAAGAAGATTGACCACCGGTGATGGGAATCGGCTGATGATTCATCAAATTTTTAATTAACAAATTTTCACAAAATCTTCAGATGAGATCTTCTTCACAAATTCCCAATTAGAAATTCTTCACAGGTTCTTTGACGCAAAGAAATTTCTCTGTTAAAATTTGAAGAAAGAAAACTAAAATTAAACTAAAAAATAGAACTTACAATATAAGAATGAGATGGTAATTGTTAACAAATTGTGTTAATTATTATGGACACAATCAAAACCCAAAAAGATATGAGAAAATGTTAAAACAATATCCAAGAATTAAAAACTCTTGATCGTTATTCTCTAATAAAAAGAGCATTATTGTCCATTCCATTTTTTATCATTAATTGGTCTATGAGGTGGCGTTAAAAGTTGTATATTATTGTAAAATAAAAAAAATATTATATCTTAAATTAGATTTTAAAACTTAACAATATGGTGCAGTTATTATAACTTAATTCTAAAGTGTAATAAATATGAACACAAGCATCAAACTGCAGCAAAGTTGTAGCAGGTTTGGTTGTTGTAGGCGCATTGTACCATTTTCTCCAAGGTTCGAGCCTCATGGCTGGCAGACGTTTTTTACTTCATTTTTTATTCTATAATTTTTTAATTTATTATTTTTTTAGAGTCGGTAGGTTGTTTAGATTGAATATGTGATTTATTTTTATTATAAATTTAAATAAATCGGTTAATTTGTATATAGATGTGTTACATTTCACGTGAAGAATTATACGCATGCTTTAAATAAATTGGAATGTTTGGAATAAAATAAGAACGCCTAAAATAAAGAAGTATTTTAATGAGAATTATTTGTCGCTCACTAGTTTAAGTCATGATTCAATTTTTTTATTTAATTATTTACACTAAATTCTAAAATATTGTTTTTATGTGTTCCAATTTTTTTTCCAAAATAGAATACCAAATGAACGAAATATCCAGAAATGTTTAGTTTTTTTCAAAAAATTAAAACGGCAACCGAAACGGAATTAACTATGATGATTCACTACCAAAAATCACAAATTTAAAAAAAATATCATATGCCGATTTGAGATTCCTTATGTAATCATTACTTACAATGATAAGCAATTTGATAATTCTAAGTTTAATAAGTTGTGTGAATACCGGTATAAAATATTTTACTTTTTCTCCGGCTCATCCACAAACTAATGGCCAAGTTGAAGCTGTCAACAAGATAATCAAGTACAATCACAGAACGAGGTTGAAACGGAAGGAAGATTTACAAGTAGATGAGCTCACTAGTGCTCTATGGGTTTATAAAACTGCTAGCGAACTGTTACTGCTGAAACTCTTTTCAGATTATCTTTTGGCACTGAAACAGTCATACCAGTAGAATTTAGACTCACATCTTATATAACTATAAATTACCGGCATGAAAACAATAGTATTCAGCTCATGAGAAATTTAGATGATTTAGACGAAGTTAAGTTGCAAGCAAGCATTCTAGCCAAATCTTATAGAAAAATGGTTGCAAGATGTTAGATTTAAAATCACTTTCGGTATAAACCATATCCCAATAAAACCCCAAGATCTCACGTTGAACACACCAAGAATCAAATCAATATAGAGCGGAAGCGTACCTAAATCCATAACGGTAGATCGTTGTTTAAAGCCGAGTGGTTGGCCTTCCAGATTTACAAGATTCTCTATCTGAGAGTCTCTTTTGATAAAACCTCTCAGTTTCTCTCTAACGATGAGATATTAGGGAGAATAGAATGGTTTCTCGTTATCGTGTGACCTGGTGACCATAACCACTTATAGACGATATGTCTTTTGATATTTCTATTTTAGTTCATCATAAAAAATAAAAATTACCCTAAAATCTCTACACATTAAATGGTCAACAACTTATCAAATACATTAAAATCTCAAAAATCTTAGTAGATCATTTTTAATTGGGTTTAACTTTATTTGACAGTTTGCAACATATAATTATTTTACACATAAGTCCAATGTTGGATTAAGGATCCAAGAATCTCCCACTTGGACTATGTGTTAAACCTTATAATTATGTTTTACCAAAAATAAGTGAACGCATTCAACTTTGTTGTCATTTTCGAAATGTATCTATAGCCAATCCGGTCCACCAATCATACTACATAGGATCAAAGCGGTCTCTGTTACATCAATCGTAACTCAACCCATCAGTGATCATGTATATTAATACAACTGAATGGCATGGATTATGATGTAGATGTGTAGCATGGAAATTTCATGTAATGTGATCTTAACATGCATATTTTCAACTGGTCGTCCTTAAACCTTAGTGAGATCAAACAAGAATCAGAGTGTGAATTTGCCAAAACTTTATTTCTGCAGAAATTAACTTAAAATATCCATAAACCAAAATAACTGAATATATGTCTATAAAGAAGAGCATCCAAAATCATAAACTCCCACTAAAACCGAATATCATCAACTGATATGACAGCCATAAGAGTAGTGTGCTCATAAAGTTATTTGGGTGGCAATCCCTTAGTAAGTGGATCCGCAATCATGAAGTTTTGTCACAACGTGCTCTATAGACAACCGTCCACTCTGAACTTTTTCCTTAACAACCAGGAACTTGAAGTCTATGTACCTCGACTTTGTCGAGCTCCAGTTGTTATTAGAATAAAGGACTGCAGACTCATTGTCACAAAATAACTTGAGTGTCTCTCAATATCATCCACTATCCGTAGCTTTGTGATAATATTTCACAATCATATTCCGTGATTGTATGCATCATAACATGCTATCTTGGCATCCAGCAAAATTAGAGTCAGTATATCCAACGATCTTAATCTGATCTAACCTCCGATATGTGAGCATGTAGTCTTTTGTTCTCTGTAAATACTGTAAGACCCATTTAGCTGGTTTCCAATGGTCTATGCCTAAATTGCTTAAATACATGTCCGACATCTCAGTCACGTATACAATATCTAGATGTGTATAAACCTGAGCATACATCAAACTCCCTACTACTGAGGCATAGTGAATCTTCTGCATTTCTTTTTTTTCTTCAAAATCATTCTTAGGACACTGATTGAGACCAAATTTGTCTCCCTTAGTTACAGGAGTATCACATGGTTTACAGTCTTGCATGCCATGTCTTTAAGGACCTTTTCGATATAGCTCTTTTATGATAATTCAAGAATACCTTGAGAACGATCTCGATGTATCTGGATCCCTAATATAAAAGAGGCTTCACCAAGATCTTTCATCTCAAAATTCATAGCTAGAAATCTCTTGGTGTCGTGCAATAAGCATATATCATTGCTGGCAAGCAAAAAATCATCCACATATAAAACCAGAAAAATATGTTTGTTCTCACAAAACTAATGGTATATACAATCATCGACTAAATTCATCTCAAAACCGAATGAGATGATCACCTGAAGAAACTTAAAATACCATTGTGGAGATGCTTGCTTGAAATGCGCCACCAATGCCATTATAATCCTAAAAGAGTCTTTCATAGAAACTAGAGAGAAAGTCTCTTTATAGTTTATACATTCTTTTGTGTAAAGCCTTTTGCGACAAGACGAGCCTTGTATCTTTCCACATTACCTTTTGAATCCCACTTGGTCTTAAATATTCATTTGCAACAAATGGGTTTGGCACCTTCTGATAATGGAACACAATCCCACATGTCATTGTCCTTTATGGACTTAATTTCCTCATTCATGGCATCGATCCACTTTTAAGAGTTAGAACTTTCCATGGTTTGATGGAAGTTGATCAGGTCATCTTCCATCGCACCAATGTCAACCTCATGCTCTTGGAGAAATACAATGTAGTTATCTGACACTGCACTTCTCCTCTCTCTAGTGGATCTCTTTAATGACATAGGTTCTTGAGGTGCTAGAGTTTATTCTTCTGGAACAATTTCTTGAATGAGAGGTTCTCCGATATTGTCTTATGTTGTGTCATGAACAAAGTCTGGAACACAATCCTGATCAATGCTAATAAAACTTGTGGGAATATCAACATATTCCTCCTGAAAGACAAAATCTATAACCGTATCTCCCCCCGTAAACTCGGCATCCTAAAAAAACCAGGCATTTCCCATCTCAAAAAATGACCTAGTTGTGGGATCATAAAATTTGTACCCTCTGGATCTTTCAGAGTATCTAACAAAATAGCAGCTCGCCGTCCGTAAGTCCAATTTCTTTTCATTAGGCCTCTAAGGCTTTACTTCAGCTGGACATCCCCAAACGTGCAAATGCCTTAGACTAAGTTTCTTGTCGGTCCAAAGCTCATATGGGGTTTTGGTAGTCGCTTTAGTTAGAACTCTGTTAAGGATATATGTTGCAGCCTTAAGTGCTTCACCTCAGAGTGGTTCCGGTAAGGTCGAAAGGCTAATCATACTCTTGACCATGTCTTTAAGCATTTTGTTTCGTCTTTCAGCAACACCATTCATAGTGGGTGAACCCGACATAATGTACTGTGGGATGATACCATATTCCTCTAGGAATTTAGCAAACGGTCCTAGACGTTCTTCACATGAACCATCATATCTGTAACAGTACTCACCACTACGATCAGATCTGACGCTCTTAATCCTTTTTTTTAGTTTATTCTCAACTTCAGCCTTAAAATTTTTATACATGTCTCATGACTATGACTTTTTATGAATGAGGTATATGTAGTCATATCTAGAATAATCGTCTACGAACGTTATAAAATATTGTTGACCATTTCAAGCCACCGAAGAGAATGACCCACAAATATCCGTATGAATAAGTTCTAAGACGTCCTGAGTCATGTTGGCTTCAAATATCTTTTTATGGGTTTGTTTACCCTTTATGCAATTAAGACAAACGTCAAAATCTGTGAAATCTAAGGGACCGAGAATTTCATCTGACACAAGTCTCTCTATTCTCCATCTGGAGATGTGACCTAATATCTTGTGTCATAACATAGCTGAATTCTCACTGGTTAATTTTCTTTAGTACCTCATGTACTTAATTGCATGGGTTCTTTAAATGAAGCAATGGTTTCAAGTAAAAAAAGATTATCATATCTTGATAAAAAATCAAAACCAACTGAAATTAAATCACTAAACAAACCAAAATTTTCATTTCCAAAAGAACAAACATAACCAGCTTTGTCTAAAACAGAAATAGAAATCAAATTCATCTAAAGGACGGTACAATTAAAGTTTCATCAAGATCCAAATATGTCCAGTTTTAATAATAATCTAAATTTTCATATTGCTCCAACCTCAGCCGTCTTGCCATCGCTCATGTAGATGAATCTTTCAGCATCATTTGGCTTTCGACAATTCAGGCAACCATGCATAGACACACCGATGTGAGTTGTTGCACCAGAATCTATCCACCACGTGTGTCTAGGAACTGAACTTAAATTAACCATAGAACAAATCAAATTAAGAAGCATCCATTTCTTAGCATGTCAAGCGTGATAGTTGGTGTATTGCTTCTTCCCATGCCTTTCAGCTCCACAGAAGAAACAACAATTACCTTTCGAGTTTACCGATTTATTTTGTTGTTTCTTATGCGGTGTTGTATCCGCAGCTTTCTTATCCTTTTTCCTTTTCTTTCTCTTGCCCTTATCCTTAGAGGTAGGGGCCAGGTAAGCACTTTTCTGTCTTATCATGTTTCACTCTTTCTTCTTCCTGAACACAGTGTGAGATGAGTTCATTCAGAGACCAAGTCTCTTTCTGACAATTATAGCTCACCTTAAACTGGCTAAACTATGCCGGAAGGGATATCAAAACCAGATACATAAGCAAGTCCTCAGAGAGTTCAAGCCTTAGTGCTTTTAACCTTGAAACAATGTGAGACATTTTCATAATGCATTCCCTGATATTGCATTTGCCTTTATACATTTTTTTGAAATTAGGTCTGACAAGAGCGTACCAATTTGTACCTTTTCATTCTTAACAAACCTCTTTTCAATGCCTGCAATAAATCCTTAGCTTTTATTGTCTTTTCAGATATAGTGCCCCTGAATACTTCTGGAATGACCTTCTTCATGATCAGCAGACACATCAATTTGATCTCTCCCACATTTCCATCTCCCTCATTTCGTCAGAGGTACTCTTATCCGTAAGAGGTGAAAGAGAATCAATCCTCAATGCAAGATCAAGATCAATAACTCCAAGAACTATCAAAAGATTATATTTCTAGGACTTGAAGTTTGAGCCATTTTTTTACTTTATTTTTACTTGATGTTGGCATTAGCTTGAGTAATAACTTAATAGAGAATAATTAACCAACCTGCAAGCTCACATGAATCCCAAATAACAATAATAAATTCAAAGAAAAGTAAACCACATCTTAAGACACCGAGAACTCCATTAATATTATGACTTTGGTCAAAAATATTAACTTGTAAATGATGTCTTAGTGTAGTAATCAAACATTGATGATAAATAACATGTCAAAAAAGAAACCTTCATTTGGGCGAATTATTATTCACATGTAAAATCGAATAATCATCACGTATTTATTACAACAAAAGCGCATGTAATTCTATCAACTAATTATCTTCCTTTAGGTCAATAAATACTCACATAAGTTACACGCACACATAACCTTTTATATTTCAAACAAATCAATTTCCACAAGAGAGGTCACTTTAGTGACATATTGCTTCAACTAATTCATCTTAAAATATATATAACATACTAATGTTCGAATTTAAAATTGTACCAAATTTAAATCTTAAATTAATTGATAAACAATTAATTTTACGATCCTTAGTAGAAAAAATTATTTTAACCCAAAAACTGAAAATAATCAAAGCAATCCATTTGATAATCCTTAAAAATTATTTTGAAATCATTATAATCCAAAAACTGAAAAAAAAAATCAAAATAATCTATTTTGAAAATTCTTAAATTAAAAAAATTAATATTACAATCCCTAAAATTAATTTAATAAATTAAACCATAAAATTAATCTTTAATTAATTTTAATAAAATAATTAAAAATTTTAACTAAAAAAATAAGCTTGAGGGATGGGATTCCCCAGTCCTCCCAAAATTAGTTGCGGGTGAAGCCCATAGCCTTCCTTAATGGTTGTGGGCTTCACCCACAGCCTACCCACAGCCTATCCCTGATGACTGTGGGCTAGCCCATAGTCTCCCCTCAATGGCTATGGGTGAAGCCCACAATCATTTAGCCTTTATTTTTTTTAAATTTGTTCACGGGTCAGATCAACCCGACCGGTGTCCAACCTTAAGGTGAAAATCAGGGTTTTCACCTTAAGTGACTTGCGGCCATGGCCACCGCCAGTCCTTGCTACTGCGGCTCCCTCAGATAGTCGCGGCTAGGTCGTGACCTTTTTCTAGATGATGAAGGCTTTCTCTGAATTGTCGTGGCCAAGGCCGCACTTCTCCTCGTCGACGCGGCCAAACCGCCGCGTCAATCATCTTCCACCAGCGACGGTGAGACCGCCGACCGGTTGTTCCAAAAACCAAACAAAAATACCATAAAAAAATTGTTCTCAAATCTAATACATCGTCAAACAATTATTAAATTCAAGGATATCGAAACGCAAACACAAAAAACACCTATAATCATGGAACTAAAACTTAATAGATCGATTCTTAATGATTTAACATGAGTCGCTCTGATACCACTTGTTAGATTCAAAATCTCTTTCCGTATAAATCGTATCCCAATAAAAGCCTAAGATCTCATGTTGAATACACCAAGAATCAAATCGATATAGAGCAAAAGCGTACCTAAATCCATGATGATAAATCGTTGTTCAGAGCCGAATGGTTGGTCTTCCGGATCTGCACGATTCTCTATCTAAGAGTCCGCTTTGATAAAACCTCTCAGTTTTCTCTCTAACGATAGGATATTAGAGAGAATATAATGGTTTTCCGTTATCGTGTAACCTGAGGATCATAACCACTTATAAATAATACATCTTTTTTATTTCTATTTAAGCCCACCATAAAATAGAAATTACATTAAAATCTCAACACATTAGAGGGTCCACAACATATCAGATACATTAAAATCTCAATTATCTAAATCTTACTAGATCACTTTTAATTGGATTTAATTTTATTTGACAGTTTACAACACATAATTATTTTACATATAAGTCTAATATTATATTAAGTATCCAACACAAGACACTATAACTCATGAACTTAAGATCAGACGGTTCCTGATGTATAATTTTGAAGAAAAGAAAAAGCTTAGAAGTCAGACTTTTGACCAAAATGGGAAGGGCCTTATCAGATTGTGAAAATAATCTGACTTGGCACCTACCAACTGATGGATCAAAATACGAAACAATATATAAGCCCATCCATGGAATGCGAACACTTGAAACAATACTTCCCAGTATTGTTGCTTAAGCTTGCATGGCATCAAGCTCCTTAAGTTTATGCATGGCCAGAGAAGACTGTTGTACAGCCTTAAAAACATCATCTTTACACTCCGAGCAATGAACAAGAACAAAAGTCATAGCTATAACATACAAGAATCTAGATGTTAGTATTATTGAGGTACTGAAAAAATAAACTAAAGTACAAAGAGACAATTACACCCATAGCCTTCTCTAGCAAAGTCGTAGCTCTTTAAGACTTGGGCAGCCACAACAAAGGAAAACCCCATTTTGGGTGAAGGATATTGCAGCTAGGATGTCAATGGGTGGGTTTGGTTTGAGTATGAGTTTACTCATTAAATACCTATGTTAAATTTTTACTACCTATACTCAATCAATATCAATGTTAAATTATATGGGTGAGTATGAGTAATACCCACTAACACATGAGTACCCAAAGGGTACTGAATGGATACTCATCTTTTTTTAACTAAATGATTATTTTTTAATTTTTTCTTTTATTATTCAACGAACAATTTTATTTTCATCATTCACTCTTCTCTCTTCACCAACAATTACCATGAAGATCAATGGTTCTATTAAAATGACTCTTTCTTTATATTGAAAGGCCCTAACAACAATTTCCATTAGCGAAAAAAATGTTTATTTTTTAAACCTAATAAAATTGATAAATTTTAGTTTGTTTAATCGATTATAAAATTGATGGTTCAGTTAATTCGGTTGTATGATTATTTGATTAAAAATTTGACGATCTAATTTAGCTTCATTGTAAAATTAATGAAGTATAGTTTGATTATTCGATTATAAGATTGATGATCAAGTTTAGTTTGATTATAAAATTAATGATTTTCGGTTCCGTTTGATTATAAAATTGATGATTTTAGTGTAATTCAAATGTTAAATTGATTAACTTTTGTTCGATTCAACTATAATTAATGAATTTTTGTTTTGGTAATTCAATTGATGATTCAGTTTGGTTAGATGATACAATTAATAAATTCTAATCAAGTTTGATTATAAAATTGATTAATTTAGTATTGTTTAGTTGATTATAAAATTACCTAATTTTAGTATTGATTATTCGATTATAAAAGTTTGGTTCAGTCATAAACTTGATGAATTTTAACTTGATTATTCGATCATGAAACTACGATACAATTTAATTTGGTTTGCAAAAAAATTAATTATGTTTCTGTTAAATTATAGGATTGAAGAATGTTAGTGTTATTCGATTGTAACATTGATAAATTATTGGTTTGATTTAATTATAAAATTAAAAATTTTAGTTTGGCTATTCAATTCATGATTCAGTTTAGTTCGATTATAAAATTATAAAATTGATAGAATTCAATTGTCAGTCATGAGTGAATAATAGAATTACATCACACTTTTCATTATATATTGGTGTCTTTAACAAAAGAAGAAAAAGGCTAATAATTTTTTGTGGAAACCCAATGAGTATTGGATATTACCCATAGCTTACCCATATATAATGGGTCCATTTGTTATTTCGTCCATTCCGGGTGAAATGGGCATATTCCCGTCAAAATGTTTCGTTCTGACCAAAATTAACTTGATTCTAGGATGAAACCTTTACCACCCCTTATTATGTTTTCTTCACATCCAGCAACTAAGGGTGTTCACGGTTTGGTTCGGTAGTTTTTTTGTGAGAAATCAAAAGAACTGAACCGTTCATGTCAAAAGAACTAAACCGTTCATGTCAAAAGAATCGAACCGAACCAAACCGTGAGTTTCAGTTCGATTCGGTATTATTAATTTAAAATACTTTTTAAAATGATATTTTTGAAAAAATATAAAATTAAAGTTTTATTTCAGCGGTTCGGTTTTATATGAAATTTTCTATAAAAAATAATAATATAAATTTTATGTTTCAGTTCAGTTCAATTCGAAAACCACCAAAATTTCGAACCGAACTGAAACTTCAGTTCTCGCATTTTCTTGAACTAAACCGAATCGAACACGTATAAAGAACTGACTGAACCAGTAATTTTTCAGTTCGGTTCAGCTCGATCGGTTTGGTTCGGTCAGTTCGAGATAATTTTGAACACCCCTACTTCCAACTAGATTATTCTAGCTAGAACCGACGCAATGATTAAATTTGTAGTGGCTCGGTCTCTACCCATTTGATAAAGTAATCTACAATCACATATCTAATTTGACATTTGGCTTGAGGTAAGGAGCCTATACCCAATTAAGCAAAATGCCAATGGTTGATAATCAGATATAGGAGCTAGGGAAGTCTGTTAGGGATGTTGGCATGCTTTTGACATTCTCACAAGTTCTAACAAATTTTTGGGTATCCTTTTGCATAGTTGGCCAGTAATATCATTGTCTTATCAATTTATGATATAAAAATTGAGCTCCAATATGATTATCACAAACTCCTTCATGTGCTTCTCGAAGCAAGTCAGGAAAAGATCACACATCTCAAAAATAGATATGAAAATGAACGTTTAAATAAAATATTATTAATAATAGCATAATTTGCTAATCTGGAAATGTCTATCATGCTAGGATTTTTCCCCGACATGAATGTTGGGTCATTGTGGCCTTTGGATTATTTTTGGAGCAATCCGGGCCACACAAGTCCCAGCCGATCGCCACTTAAAATTTTACTTTTTTTAGGGTTCATTAAATATGTACTGGATTTCACCAAATATGTACTGGAGTTCACAAAATACGTACATATTAATAATTTATTAGAGGGATTCACCAAATATGTACCGGAATTCATCAAATACGTACTGGAGTTCACCAAATAGGTACAAGTCAATTTTGTACGTATTTGATGAATCTCAGTACGTATTTGGTAAACCACGGTATATATTTGGTGAACCCCTATACATATAGGTGAACACCTCCAAGAATTATTAATTTGTACGTATTTGGTGAACCTTACTACATTAGGGGTTCACCAAATATGTATTAAGGTTTATCAAATATGTAGTGGAGTTCATCAAATACATACAAATTAATAATTCTTGAATGAGTTCACCAAATATATATAGGTGCTCACCAAATATGTATAATGGTTCACCAAATATGTATAATGGTTCACAAAATATGTATAAATTAATAGTTTTTAGAGGAGTTCACCAAATATGTACAGGGATTCACCAAATACGTACTAAAGTTCATCAAATACATATTGAAGTTCACCAAATATGTACAAGTCAATTTTGTACATGTTTGGTGAACCTCAGTACATATGTGGTGAACCCTAATACGTATATGGTGAATATCTATACATATTTGGTCAACCTCATCTGTACGTATTTGGTAAACACACTACATATTTGGTGAACTCTTAATATAGTGGGATTCACTAAATACATATAAATTAATAATTCTTAGAGGGGTTCACCAAATATGTATAGGGGTTCACCAAATATATATAGAGGTTCACCAAATGTGTATAAGATTTCATCAAATATGTACCAGAGTTCAGAGTTCACCAAATATGTACTATGATTCACTAAATATGTATAAAATTGACTTGTACGCATTTGGTGAAACCCAGTACATATTTGGTGAATCTCAATACATATTTGGTGAACCACTGTATTTTTATGGATTTTATACTGGTGATTTTTAACCTTTTATCGGCATTTGTGATGCTCTATAACGACGGTTTATGCAACCTATACCGACGATTTTTGCCCCTATATCGGTGGTTTCGGCATCCTATACCTGTGGTTTTTGCCCCTATACCAACGTTTTTTGCGATTTTTCCAATTTTAGGTGGTTTTGTTGTTTTCAGTGGTTTTTAGGACATTTTTATGGCGATTTTCAACAAATTCGACTTTCTAAAATTGATCAGGTATAATCGATGAATCGTAAATAAAGTTATCAAAATTTTTTATTTTTCAATGCGAACATTAAGTACCTTCACTTATATTTTAAATTAGATTTGAATTAAGTAATGAATTATTAAAATAATTGAACACTTATTCATAAAGCGCATAAAAATGTATTCTTGATTATGTTATTGTAATTTTATGACAAGTATCAAGCAAAATATTTTTCACTATTTAACGAACATGTATAACCCCTAAGGTTGAAAGTGAACACCTTTAGATTTTGTGGTGAACGCACTACATTTTAGAAGAACAACTCGAAGAAAATTAAGTTTTAAATTCTGGGGAGCACCTCAAGCATTTGTTGTATCGCTACAAATTCATTGAACCCATAAAATTACAATCGTCACTCATCAAGTACGTACAAATTAATAATTCTTGGAGAGATTCACCAAAAATATATAGATGTTCACACAATATGTACTTGGATTCACTAATTATGTACTGCAGCTCACCAAATACGTATAAATTAATATTTTTCGAGGGGTTAACCAAATATATATAGGGTGAACCCCACTACATATTTGGTACATAAAAAATATAGAGGTAAAGAATATTCTTGGATGGGTTCATAAAAAATGTAGAGGAATTCACCAATAATATAGAAAACTAATATTTCTTGGGAGGTTCACAAAAAATATAGAGGAATTCACCAAAATTGTAAAGTTAAAGAATATTATTGGAAGAGTTTACAAAGAATGTAGATGGGTTCACCAATAATGTACAAAACTAATATTTTTAAAAGGGTTAAAAAAAATATAGAGGGATCCACAAAAATGTAGAGGTAAAGAATATGCTTGGATTGATTCACCATAAATGTCACAAAAGCTTGTTTTGCTTGATATTTGTCACAAAAACACAACAATATTATCAATGACAACTTTTATCGAGTTTATGAATATATGTTCAATTGCTTTGAAAATTCTTATTTAATCTAATCTAATTTCACATAATAAGTTAATACCGTAAATGTTTGCATTTAGAGAATGTGTTTTTTCTATTTTTTATCTGTGATTTATCAGGTATATGGTAATTACTTGTCACAAAACCATATTTACGTTTTTAATTTATAGCCATAGAAATACATTTTTTTAAAATCTAACCTTATGATGTTGGGAAGACTTCTTGGCTAAGTTGGATATAAGTTCGGGATTTAAAAGATGAAGATTAGCAAAATATAACATATCTTGATCATTTGTTACGGTCGACAAAAATCCTGTGCATCTCCTTGATTTCATCTATCAGATAGGGTTGATCTGACTTTTTTTTTGTCTATACCCTTGGAAGGGTTTGAAACAGGAGCTTCACCACGAGAATTTCTTGGATTCTCCCCCCTTCTAATGAATGTTTGGAAGACTTCTGGGTTTTGTTAGAAACAGGCTCAGGATTCAAAATTTTGATATGAACCGACTTTACTAATGGGAAAACATTAATTGTTGTCTGGTTTTTGTCTATTGAGTGAGGTCCAAGCTTTTGTATTTGTCTTTAATCTATTTTGCCGTGCTATCCTGATCAGCTTAAGATCTGACCGAGCTATTCTTGTTTATATATTACCTGAAATATATAATCCAAACCTTGAACTGTTTTCTTATCTTTCAAACACGTGGCAGTATCTGAGGAGGTCTGAATTTTCTCCCACAATCTAATATTTTTTCAAACATGTGATTGTTAATAATATTTTTTTTCAAACATTAATATAATTTACGTAAATAATTGAAGATGATATATGGGTCCATGAGTTTAATACATGCATAAATTCAAGTTAATTTTCTTAGTTCATATTTTTATAAAAAGTTTACATAATATTGTTGAAGTTGAGATATCACATTTTAAATTGTAAACTATAAGCATCGTTGATGAGTTTAATACATGCATAAATGAATCTTTCTGGTCATGTCCAAGGAGTGCAATAATACAGAATTTGATCGTAGTAAATTCATGAAGAAATAAATTATTTACCACTCAAAATATATTGACCACCACGTAAGATTGAATTTCTTGTGCAAGAAGACACCAACTTGAATGTGAAATTTGTCTTTGGTCCTATTTTCTTTCTCTTGGATTCTGGAATGGATATTTTGATTAGACACCCACACACTTTCAGAATATTTAGGTTAAGTGATCTTCTTTTTCAAATTTCATAAGGAGTCTTCTTATTATGTTTTATTATAATTTTATTTAGAACAAAACATGCACTAAGAATAGCTTCCCCCCACATATTATCGGGTTCTCCCGAACTAATTAACATTACATTTACCATATCTATTAATGTTCTATTTTTTCTCTTCGCTAATCCATTGGATCCTGGAGAATAGGGTGGCGTTACTTCATGACTAATCGCATGTTCCTGTCAAAAGGTGCTAAGTTCACTTAAAGTATATTCTCCTTCTCTATCAGACCTAAGTATTTTAATTTTCCTTTCTAATTGATTTTATACATTGGTTTTATATGTTTTAAATTTATTAAAGACTTCATCTTTAATCTTTATTAAGTATGTATAACAAAATCTAGAACAATCATCCATAAATGTTATAAAATATCTATTTCCACCTCTAATGAGTTGTTTATTAGAATCACACATGTCACTGTATATTAATTCTAAAAGTTGAGAATTAGTTATACTTTTGTGAGGCTTTTTAGGTTGAGCTTGTACACAAATTTCACATTTATTAATATTTAAAAAAAATGCTAGGTCGACTCCAAGATTCCTTCAAGAAATCTGAAGAAGATTCATCTTCCTAGAAATCGCCACCTAACCTCATTCTGAGTGTTAGAAATCCCTACATCTCTTGAGTGTTAGTCATCTCTAGCCTCCTCCTGAGTGCTAGTTGCCTTTAGAATTGTTTCTTATCTGGTCGTAGTTTGGGTTTTATCAAGCTGCAATTCTCTTCTTTCAAAACTTTTATCTGGTAGTATCAGTTTTTTATCTCTGAAAAAACTTCCTTTTCCGCGAGTAGTCATTGAGGATTTATATGAAGATTTTGATTTTGATAATGGATTTAGAAGAGATTCTCCAGAGGAAAATAATAAGGTAGAACAATGGTCGGTGGGAAAATTGATTTCAGAAAGAGGAGCTAATATAATTGCTATGCTTTCCCGTTCTGAGAAGAAGTTGGACATTGAAAATGGGCTGGAAATCAAGGTTCTTGAGAAGAATTTGTTTCTTTTTCAATTTGGTAGCGTTAAAGAAATGGAAAGGGTTGAATGAAAGAGGCCATGGAGCTTCAATGCAAGTCTTTTGGTCATCAAAGATTTGATTCAGGATCTCAGCCTTCTAAAATCAGCTTTGAAAAATGTCCTCTCTGGATTCAAACTCAGGATCTCCATCTTGACTGGGTAACTGATCCAATTGTAAGAATGATTGCTACTCAAGTTGGTGAAGTTAGGGAAGTTGATGAAAACACACATTGGAGGGCAACCTGGCAAGATCAATAAGGGTAAGGGTCAATTTCCAGATTAATAAAAAGATAGTGCCTGGTACTTGGATAAAGAGGAAAAGGAAGCAGCCTATTTGGGTAGAGATTAAGTACGAGAGGCTACCTCTATTCTGTTGCAAATATGGGAGAATTCGTCATGATGCTCGTGCTTGTATGGAGAGTAAGGAGAAAGAAGATGAGTTAAAGTTTGCAGAATGGACAAGAACTGAAGCTGGATTGAAAAGGGGGCTGTTCACTACGAGCTATCAGCGTTGTCTTAGATTGAACAGCAATAAGATAAGTCGACGTTCAATCTCTAAGGAAAGCGGGTTTCTGCTGAGAACACCCTTTCAATTAAAGAGTTTTTCTTGGAAGGGAAAAGTACACCTGGATTGAACACAGATAACCAAGATGGTGGTAGTAGTAAAGTAAGGGAACTTCATGCTGCTGAAGCAAATTCAAAAACAAGGTAGATAATCAATCTTGTAAAGCCTTGAGGATGGGAAGAGTAGAAGAAATGAGAGATGCTCCAAGCTGGAGGAAGGAAGGTGCAACATATACAAAAGTAATACAAGATTTTGAACCTGATTGCTCTGCTATTATAAGAATGGAGTAAAAGATGTCTTTATGACAAACTAGTAAGGAAAAGCAACAGTGGAGGGTGAAAAAGGGCAGTAAGCAAGGATCTTCCAATAAAAGAGCAAGGAAGGTGAATGAGGATAGCTTGCTAATGGGAAATCTACAGGAAGTCTATATAAGTGAAATCTACTATACTGATATTCAAACTGATGTGGCTATGGTGGCTTGCCCTAAAAAGCCACAAGGTCTATGGGTAAAATCATTTGGAACTCACAAGGCTCGGAGAACATCTTGACAGTCCAAGCTCTTAAGGATGCATTAACCTTGCATAGACCCAACTTGTTTTTCCATATTAGAAACAAAAAATGAAGGAGGATAGTGCTATTAACTTTGTGAAAAATTAAAATTTGACAATCTACATGTCGTTGACCCTTCGGGATTATCTTGAGGGATCTTGATATTTTGGAAATATGAAATAAACGTTCTAAGTATTACAAGTACTAGATTTATGGTAGATATGAATATTAAAGTTTGGGGTAGATTGACTTTCATTTATGGAAGTAGAAATGAAATACAAAGAACATTTGAATGTGAGGAGGCAAACACTAATAAAGGTGATGATTTCCCCTGGTTGATGGCTGGGAACTTTAATGATATGCTGAATTTAATGGTTGCTTTTTCACTTGGAGAAATGGGAGAGATGGTTCAAAGTTCATACCAGAAAGGCTTGATAGAGTACTTTTAAACTCTGCTGCTACGGATCTCTTCCCTAACCTTGAAGCTCAGATTCTACCAAACATTGGATCTGCGTAACATGCTCTTGGTGCAACTATCTAAAAGAAGACTTTGGGAATCTAGTACATTAGTAAAGGGTATGGCCAATTTTACAGGAAAGCTCAAGAGCTGCAAAAGCAATATCAAAAGGTGGAGCAGGAAGATAAGAGGAAATCCTAAGAAGGAAATTGAGCTCCTAAAGAGCAGAATTGCAACTCTCCAGGATGAAGTTGAAGAGGAATGGTAGGAGAAAAAGGAGTTAAAAATCAGATTAGGAAGTATTTGGAAATCTGAATAATTATATTGGAGTCAAAGGCCTAAACTACATTGGCTCAAAGAAGGTGATAGGAACACAAGTTTTTTTCATAGGTATATTATTAAAAGAAGAAATTATAATACCATCTCTCATTAAAGGAACATGCAGAAAATTTGGTAGAAGGAGAGAAGAAAGTTACAAGTGTAATTGAGGATTTCTTCACTGCTTTAATGAAGAACCAACTACTGATGTTGAATGAGCGTTGGGATATATAGAGTAACATATTAATGACGAAGCCAACATCAATCTTCTTCAACCACTAACACTGGATGAGGTAGAAGGGGTTTTGTTCTCTCTATGCGCTTATAAAAGCATCAGGACCAGATGGGCTTCCTACACATTTTTATCAAAGACATTGGGACTTAATTGGTTCAGATTTGTGGAGAGCTGCTGCCGACTTCTTTGGCGATAGATATATGCCCAATTTTCGATCAATGAAAGTAACATCACTTTAGTCCCAAAGGTACACAACCTGAATCACCTTCTCAATTTAGGCCCATAGCTCTATGCAACTTTCATATAAAGTATTCTCTAAAGTTTTACTTTGTAGACTAAGACTATTGCTAAGTTTATGCATTACTGATAATCAGGGGGCTTGAAAGTATAATTATAGCTCAACAATTGTCCTATTATCTTAAAAAAAGAAGAAAGGAAAGAAGGGAGTGGTGCCTCTCAAAACTGATATGATAGGATTAATTGGTCTTTCTTGAAAAGTTTGCTGCATAAAGTAGCTGTTCATAGTAAAGTAGTCCACTAGATCATGTTGTGTGTTAAAATTGTTAGTTATAAATCTTTATTAATGGTTCCCCTTTTGTGTTGATTAATCCCAAGCGAGGACTAAGACAAGGAGATCCTTCATCTCTTTATCTCTTTATTTTGGTAGCTTACTGTTTATATAGATGTCTTAATAAAGCTGTTGATGAGGGTAGTCTTAAGGCTATCAAATTTAAAAGAGGCTATCCAACTTTATTTCACCTTTTCTTTGCTGATGATAGCCTCTTTTTCACCAAGGATAGCCCTGAATCATGTGAGGTTCTTAAATTATGCATCACCAGATATTGTAATGCCATAGGGTAGAAAGTTAACCTGAATAAAAGTAGTGTTTGGTTTAGCAAGAATATTCCGGTAGACAAACAAACAAGAATTTTAAATCTTTACGGGTTCTTATTTCCCAAAGGTATGAAAATTATTTAGGCTTACCTACTAATTGGGGAGCCTCTAAAGCTGCAATTTGTTCTTTTTTAGTAGAAGGAATGGAAAGACTGCCTCCTGGAAGTCAAACATTCTCTCTCTTGGGGGAAAAGAGATTCTTCTAAAGTCTGTTGCTTTAGCTTTACCAAATTATGTCATGAGCATATTTAAATTACCTAAATATATATGTTCAAAACTAAGTATGCTATTTTAAATTCTGGTGGTCTAATGGAGATGTTGTGGGCATTAGATGGTGTACCTTGATGAGGTTAAACGGTAGTAAAAATATTGAAGGCCTTGGTTTAAAGGGTTTAAAAGCGTTTAACTTAGCCCTATTAGCCAAGCAGGCTTGAAACACATTCATAACAATCCTAATAGTTTATGTGCTAAGATCTTACAATGATTGTATTATCCGAATTCTAACTTCGTTGATACTAGTCTTAGGAGAAATAGTTCTTGGGTGTGGTCTAGTCTTTGGCAGCAGAAGGAAATATTCATTAGGAAAAAGGCTGTTTGGCGCATAGGTAATGGCAGATCTGCGAATATTTCGAATCAGAGATGGCAAGCACAAGTTATAACTTAGAGGAATTCATAACACCTCAGCTATCTTTAGTTTCTGATCTAATCAGTGATGCTGGTTGTGGTTGGGATTATAGGAAAATCTATCAGGTCTTTTCTAGTTGGATTGGAAAAGAACTTCTGTCAATTCAATTAACTAGGATAAATAAACTAGATACACTAGTTTGGCCTATGTGGAGAAATTGTGATTTTATGCTAAATCTTGTTATCATTCTTTACATGGGGAAAAACTTAACTATGGTCCTTCCACACCTTCTTCTGTAGTTTTCTGTCCTGAATTCTGGAAAATAAATATCTCAGGGAAAATTATATTCTTCATATGAAAAGCAATTTAGAATTTTCTTCCATCTAAATAGATCTTGTTAACAGACATGTTTTTCAGGATCCGTTCGGCCCAATTTGTGTTACTAATTTTGAAACTGTTAAACATATTCTATTTAATTGTACACGGAGTAGAGCTACTTGGCATGGTTCTTCTTTACAGCTTAGAGATAGGGATGAACCTGTGTTGAATTTTGTTCTCTAGTTTCTTGATGATAGTATGCCCCTTCTTTCTCATCCTGATGGTGGGCAAGAGGTGTTATCCTTTTTCTGCTTTCTTTGTTGATATATTTGGAAAAGCAGGAACATGGGGGTTTTGGAATTCAAGAAGGTTGGCCGAAGATGGAGAACGGAGGCTGCTAGAAGAGCACTCACTAAATACTGGAATGTACAAGGCAGAAGCAAGGACTCCCCTTTAACAATTTCTCAGAATTTTGCAGAATCATTAGGAGCTGAACTCCTTTGCAGTGCGGATACTGAAGTAGTCAGGAAACCAGTCTGGTCTACTCCTGAAGCTGATAATGTAAAACTGAACTGTGATGCTGCTCTCAACCTCAACAATAGAGCTTCTGTAATTAGTATTATTGAAAGGAATTGCAGAGGTGACCTATTAAAATTTAAAGGAAGGAAAGTAATGAGTAGTTGTATATAACATGCTAAGTTGATATCTATCTATGAGGGATTGTTATTGGCTAAGCAGGCTGATTGGAGAGAAGTCATCATTGAATCAGATTGCAAATCAGTGATACAATGACTCAATAAGGGAAGAAGCTCAGACTGAAGACTGAGAAATTTTGTGGAGGAAATTCGGCGGCTATCATTCTGGTTTCAACGCTGCGAAATTAATTGGGATTGTAGATCCTTAAACATAGTTGCTGATGCTTTAGCTAAGCGTGGTCAGAACTATGATAGTGATGAGGTTATCTACTAAGCTAGGAATGTATTAGATTTAATTGAGACTGATAAACCATATGTACAAGGAGGTTTCAAACCACCTTAACTTCTTTTGAGTTTATTAATAATGATCTGAGGTATTCTTTTGATAAAAAATTTAAAATGGGATTCCGCCCAATCTAATTCCTATTTGAGAAGGTAACCATTTGTGAGTTTGAGATGATCATGATTGTGTCTAGGATACAACATATTTGTTGCAAGATTAATGTTGTACTTGATTTATAAACTTTACATTAGCGAACCAAAAGGAATTTTACTCTCACACGTCTGGAATTGGATGAATAAGAACATGGAAGTTCATGTGAATTAAAAATGGTCAGAATATAAACAATATTTTACTCCTAATCAAGTGAGTCAGACCCAGTTCAAAGCATAAGACAACTTAAGCTTACTCCTAGGTCTTCTTTTTTAAGGCCCTATTCAAAGAGATGTGTTTATACATATTCGTAGTTATTCAAAATACTTTTAGAGATGGATTCTCTTTCAATTTATATAGTACAAAAAAAAAATGAAAATTTGTCTTTCCAGTACTCCCTAGAGTATCGAGAGTTCAATACTCCTTCATATAATTTTTTAACATATGTGTAATTTATCTAACTCATAATTCATCTCATCAATTAATTAAAATTAAAATAAAAAAACACATGTTAAAAACGGTACTAATTTTTTAACATGCAACTAATCAGAGCATTCACCAAAATTTGGAATGACATTCTCAAATGAAAATAAAGCATACAACTTTTATAATGAATGTGCAAAGATATCAGATTTTAGTGTTTGAAGTGATAAATATCCGCCATTGATAGATGAGAATTTAGGAGGAAGAGCATTTGAATGCTAAAAACAAGGTTAGTGGAGGTTGAAATATCTTTCACACGTAAGAAAATATCGTTTAAAAACAAGAACAAGTATGTTTGGCTGACAAAATTTGTTATTGAAAATGATGGGTGGGTTGTATCCCAATTTTATATCCATCGCAATCATGAACTTGTAAAGATAAGACAAATGTTAACTTAAAACCTATTAATATGTCTTCTTACATTCTGGAACAAGATGGTGGTGCCCATAATGTAGGATTTTGAAGTTAGGTTGTGAAAATTCCTATAAAGTAAAAGGAAAATTACCCTTGAAGTTGGAGATACAGAGAGTGTGATTAATCATTTAAAAAATACAAGATGAGGATCCGTCATTCTTTTAAACTATGCAAGTAGATACTGAATATCATATGACTAACTTTTTTCTCAAGAGATGGTAGATAAAAAATAGATGATATTCATTTTAGTGTCGTGGTTGTTTTTTACACGACTTAACAAGTAAAATATGTTTTGTGCACATTTTATTAGAGTGAATCATTATAAGTAATATTTTTATTGGATTGTACTTTTCATTAGATGAGACAACTGACTCCTTTATTTGATTATTTGGATATTTTTGCAACAATGGGAGGGCAACATCCAAAACAGTATTCATATTATCAATGTCAAAGCAATGACCAATGCAATTGAGAAGGTATTTTCAAAGACACAACATAGACTTTGTTTGTCATATAGGTCAGAAGGCTTCTAAACATCTTCATTTTATTTGAGGAAGAACGATTTCAAATTGTTGTTTCACGGATGTCTATGCAGTTGTGAAACTGAGCAATAGTTTCCAAATTCATTGGATAAATTATTAGCACTAATTGATTTGTCTTAGAACTAACAGCCTAAAATTTTTATGAGTTCTGATAAAAGTGGTGCCCATATTTTAGCAAGAATTCTCCGTTGAGAAGTAGATGGTGATGTAGTATGAAACTTCCTTTTATGAGTAGTCATATTTAATATTACTGGTTGGGCCTACTATTTGTTAATTTAAATATAAAATAAATTAATTTATTATACATGGCATATTGTTTACCGTCTCTGTCTAAGAAAGAAAATACAGCGAGTAAAATATTGTTTCCTATTTCCAATTAGATCGTTGTGTCTTGTAAATGTAGTCACATGTGATCTCCAAGCAAACACTGGAGGTGAGTTCTATCTTTAGGACATTATCGTTTTCTGTTCCTATATGTGTTCTGTAATTCTATTTTTGACTCTTTAATTTTCATTTGTTGTATTCTTTTACTCTTGCTTGCAATCTTAACATTGTATGAAAATATTATTCATCGAGAGACATAAATCATGGATCAAATTAGCATCGAATTAATTTCACACACTGAGAAACTAGAAAAGTTTAAGGGATAAGACTTCAACAGATGACAACGAAAGATAGTCTTCCACTTGACCACTATCAATCGCGTACACATCTTGAAGGAGGACTGTCAAGTGACTTTAAACGACAAACATACCAATGAGACAAAATCTGTGAAGGAAGCATGGAATTACTTTGACTATTTATGTTGTAACTAAATTTTTAATGGTTTTTTTGTTACACTTTATAATGTGTACTTTCCATTACAGGCATCCAAGGAACTATGCGAAGCACTTGAGAATAAGTACAAGACCGAAGAAGTGGGGATAAAGAAGTTCATAGTTGGGAAGTTTTTGGAATATAAGATGGAGGATTATGAACCTTTCCAAGTTGCATCCATCATCAAGAAGTTACCGCCATCATGGAAAGAGTTCAAAAGCTATCTGAAACACAAGTGTAGGGAATTAAGCATAGATGATCTCTTAGTAAGGCTATGCTTTGAGGAACATAATCAGAAAAAACATTCACATGTTGTTATCCTCTTCCTTGGAGATTAACAAAAATGTGGTGGAATAAAGCCAGACATAGAGCAAAGGACTGTCATTACAAAAGGTCTACACTGCCAGAAATAACCCTCAAACAACACTAGGGAAACCTTGCAAATGTGACTGAAGTTAATGACTTATGTGCAACGATCTCTTAATTATGTATTGTCACTAAGACCAAAGAATGGTGGTCCGATACTGGTGCTACTATGAACGTTTGTGTTGATAAGACCATGATCTCAATCTATCAAGAGTTGAATATTTTTGGTAAAGGGTATGTTAGTGATAGTCTTTTCAAACTTGTATTTGAGTCAGACAAGTTTGTCTTGACTAAAGAGGAATGTTTGTGGGTGAAAGGCATGTTAGTTTGATGGTCTTTTCATTTTTAATGTAATTTTTACTTCTATTTATATTGTTGAGGTATGTAATATGTGGTATGCTTAGGTTATGTGAATAATCAATATTTTCAAAGAATGATTAGTTTAGGTTTGCTACCTAAATTTGATACTAAAAAGAATGTAAATGTGAAATATGTGTTGTATAAATTTATTAGGAAATATTTTAATTTAGGAGGCCAAAATTATTTGTAACATTTGTAGCTGATCATAGTAAATAGTTATGTTTACATGCTTCATGCAAACGATGAGAGTTAGGATATGTTTAAACATATAAGTGTGAAGTTGAAAATCAACCTGGAAGAAAAAAGAAGTGCTTAGATTTTATCATGGTGGGGAATATGATCCATGGCACTCTCTGATTTATGTGACCATCATGGTATTGTACATTATACTACTGCACCTTACATGCACTTAATTGTTGGGGGTAATGCGCTCAAAACATGTGTATTGATATTTTAATATGAAATTTAATGAAATTTTTTTTATAATTGTTCTTTTGAATTATTGTTGAATAATTTATATAAATATCTAGAAATTTCATATTCATTAATGAGATATGAGTCTTGTATTAGTACTAGAGGATTAAGATTTTATATTATTTATAAAATTGTCAGCAATATATTAAAGTATGAAATCTTTAATGAATGATTCCTAATACAGTTCAATAAGTATTATGAATGCATGTGATCTAGATCCGGATCATTGATGTGAATAAGCATCTCAGTGAAGGTACTTTATATAATAAGATTATATATGACATGTCCGATGTGAATTAATATATTTATTAACTTGCCGTTTATTATAAAGATTTAATACACATCAATCTGATGATCATATGTAGATCAAAATGAATCCTGAGTAGTCATGAACTCCTATGCATGTCTATTAGATCTTTTGATTTCACTTGTTAAGGTTTGTTTATAAGACAAGCTAGTGACTTTTATTTGGAGATTTAGTGATATGGATGACTGATAACATGATCTTAAAAGATTTGAAATCCAAACTTTCCTAACAAATCGTATACTGGTTCCCTTAAATGTTGATTCTGAAACTGAATGATTATTGAGATCAAATTTATAATACGATTATAAATTAGTCATTCACTAGTGAATTAATGGTACTTAAGGATCAAAAGCTATCTAGAAGGGTAAAATAGTAATTTTGATAGACTCTAAATTATGAACCAATAATTGGATAGACATCTTAGTGAATGTACTTTATATAATAAGATTATACATGACATGACACATGCGAATTATTCTTTATTAACTTGCTGTTTATCATAAAGATTTAATATACATCATGTGATGATCATATGTAGATCAGTCTGAATCCTGAGTAGTTATGAACTCATATACATGTCTACTGGATCTTTTGATTCACTCGATAATGTTTGTTTGTAAAACATGTCAGTGACTTTTGTTTTGAAGATTCAGTGATATGGATGGCTGGGAACATGATCTTAAAAGATTTAAAATCCAAGTTTTTTTAACGGATCGTATATTGATTCACTTAAGTGTTAATCTGGAACTGAATGGTTATTGAGTTCAAATTTATAATACGATTATAAATTAGTCATTCACTAGTGAATTAATGATACTTAAGGATCAAGAGGTAATTAGAAGGATAAAACATTAATTTTGACTAGCTCTATTTACGAATCAATAATTGGAGGACAGAACTACGTGAAATGATTATATCAATAGACTACATGAGAATACTCTATAAATATAGTCTATAATCTCTAAGAGTGCAATTCCATATTTATAGTGGAGTAATAATGAAATTAATAAATAATATTATTTTATTAAAGATTTTAATTTATAGTCTCGTTTGTTGGAGCTTAAGATTATAGGTCCATGATCCCCAAGTCACATATGTATTGCGCAGTTTACGGTGTGAATATTTCAGGACATGAGAAAATGACTGACTTGCAAAAAGAATTTTTATTCTGGCGCAAGTACGTAATTATGAGATAATTATGTATGATTAATTAACTAAGAATTTATTAATTGAATTATTTATATATAAATTTTGGAAATTACATATATATAAATAATTATATCGATTAATTTTTTAATTATCGATAAGTGAGATAGAACATTTAAATTGTGAAATTAGATCATTATAAATTATTATTAGATAACAATTAAATCAACTAAATCTGTTATTTGTGAACTAACAAATAAGCTAGTTGATAGGGATAATCAAATAAGTTAATTTTAAATCAACTGATATCTAAATATTTATCTAATTAAAATAAATATTTAATTCACAGTAATTACCACGTGTAAATCACTATTTAGAAATCAAATATTGACATGAACTACTATAGTGTGACGTGGCACTACAGTAATGAACGTGCAATACTGTAGTGTCACACGGCACTACAGTAATGTCGTGAGACACTATGATGGCTCACGACAACTACAGTGTCATGTGAACAATTGTAGTGGGTCTCACTGCAATGGTAATTTTGAAGTTAAATGTTATTTTTATCCCTAAAAAAATGATATCCCATTATCTAGAAAACATATAGACATTATTCTAACGGGCTCAGTGTTGATGGAATCAGTAGAGAACTGTTGATTGAGAATGAAGAACACAGTTGCTATTATGGTGATATATTTTTTTGTGATTAAAAGTTAATAAAAAGCTCTGACAGAATAATCAACGTATTCTCTCAGAGGATTGTCTCACTAAATTAATACTTCTTAGTAAATTTCTAGATCTCATGTGTTGAGTACATCTAGAGACTAAACAAGTGTCATTGAAATATTCTACGTGCCCACACACGTCCTAGTGCGTTTGAGGATTGACTTGAAAGATCTTAGTGTGGATTTTGAAGTCCGTTGTTCGTGGGAACGCATGATCGTTAGTTTACGAGGATGCTTGATATATATCACAAAAGGTATATGATTCCTATCCATGTATGTCTTAGATTTATTATATAAATATATAATGGATTCTGATTGAAAAAAGTTTCCAATAAAAAAAATTTAGAAACCGTTGCGTCACGCTTGTTTTTGTTTTATCGAAAAACATACGATTCATTTTTAAAAGCCCCATGCTTCCGCCGTGCGAGCGCTGCATTTTCAACAAGTGGATCAGAGCGGACATTATATATTTATATATTAAATACTGTGTGGGTGTTCTTGCATTGTTCATAATATATTTTGATATATGTGAATGAATGGATGGTTTATTTTTTGAATGTATGGTTAATGATAGATCATTAATTGTATGGTGATTATTGGGTTAGACTTTGTTCTTTATTTTTTCCTTAGATCTTGTATAAGTCATTTTGAAGCCTAGGAATTTTTGGAATTTTATTTTGAATATCAAATTATAACTAATCCGATCGCAAGAATACGAAGAACGCACGAGATGAACGAGGAGGAAAAATCCAAAATAGGGAATTCTGGTGCTGGTGCCACCAGAAAAATAAACTCCGACAGAAATTGGCAGCGGCGACGGTTGGCGATCGACGCCTGGCGGCGGTGGATGGCCGACGACAGTGATGGGTGGCTGTGGGAGAGTCCTATCATTGACGGCAACTGTTGTCATATCTAGGGAAGTTTCACAGAAACCCTGTGTAACACCCCAATACTAAAAACACCTTATTGATTATAATTTATGAAGTGATATCATCTTTAACGTTAATTAAATATTTAATATGAAAGATATAGCTTTATTTAAAACATAACTTTATCAAATATTTTATTTAAATTTATAAGTATTGAATTCAAAGTACTTAAATAATAATAAAAAATTTACAACGAAAACTTAATCAAATAATAACCAATAATTTTAAGTTAAATCGTCAAAATAATAATAATTAATTATAAAGTAATTGTCTGAAATCTTTATTCAAACTATTCTACTGAGTCCAATTCGCCCACAAGGTATCATCTCGCAATTACTTCTCATTTGAAAATATTTAGAAACCACAGAATAAGCTAAAGCCCAGTAAGTAAAATCTTACACATACTCAGCAAACACATGCACATTCAATTCCATTTTAAAAATATTTGTGTTTGACATACACTTTATTTCCTTTGCTTTCATTAATTTCGTATCATTACATTCTTTCCATGCAAACCTGTCATGTTCCTTTCTTTACTATTTCCATTGCATTCATTTCTTTCCTTTATTCGCGAGCTCACTTGTGTAATGTTTAGCCAATCAGAGGCAGTGAACAATTATTACGGAACATGTTCGACTAATGGATCCTGGTAGTATCATTCATTCACATTATATCGTTGGACAAGCCAAACGATCATCCATTGACATTATATCGCTGGACAAGCCAAACGATCAACCATTTTCATTAACCATTAACCATTGTCGAGCCCGCCGGTCCCCCGCGTCCCATTTCCCACTCACGTCTTTCATGGCATAAACACACACTAGGTGTTTAAACTTTTAATTAAATTGATTATGTTCATACTACAAACCCTCATGTATATGTATGAACGTATTTACAATCATTAACATTACAATACAATTACATCACGGACAAAATACATACAAATATAATTAAACATAATATCAAGCGACATCACAATGATAAATCAATACAACATCGAAGTTTAGAAACATTAAAGTATGCGTAAAATTCTATTTACTTGGTGTCCTTAGTAAAACTAAATGTCTAGAGAATGCTTCGAGGGGTCAACGCTCAAAGTGCCAAAACTATTAAATTTACACATTAAGATATTTTATCAATTTCACATAGTCATTGAAAACATAAAACAAAATCAATTGTTTAAGACATAGATGGTAGAGTGGAAAACTAAGCCACTGCTCAAGAATAAAACCCAATATTTATACACTTTATAAGCACGGTACAAATCCACACTTCAATAGCTTTATAAATTCATGGTACTTCTTGTTTACTTGTTCTAGATATAAAACATAGAACACAACTTATACTAGGGCTTTCTAAAAATTATAAAATTCATATAGTATGATCTTGAAAATGCTAAGGTTTCACAAATTAAATTTCATGAAATTTCGAGGTCATTTAGGTGTCAAAACATAGAAACAAATTCGGTTCCTAAAACTGTTTCTTCTGAATAAAATAGAAATTTTAACAAATCATATAAAATCTTATACTTTGAGTTATGACCTGAAATTTATACAGGATATATTTCAACATGCTGAAAAGCTACCATCAAAATTTCAGACTCAAATTCCATCATTTGTTGTATGAAACATGAAGTCGATTCAGAGTGTGTAGAAAAATCTGAAATCCAGTTTTCATTAAGCTATTCACATCAATAG
>QANY01009318.1:0-5000 GCA_003255025.1 Datisca glomerata
TCTCATGCTAACAAACATGGATGGAGATGATTTACGCACACGGTTAATTCTGATGCAGTCAAGAAGTACTTCGTTTGACCACCTAAGTATGGGAAAATGAAGTTAAAAAAAATGCTAAAGTTGTCTCGAATACTGGAGAAATTCTTCTTACATTTTTTTTTCTTCTCTTTTCTTTTTCCCAGTTGACAAATACATATACTTCATCTTCTCTTTATTTCCATTATTTCTTATTTCTCTCAGTTCTAAGATATCATTAATTACTCTTGAAATAACTCAGAAGAATAAACTTGGTCAGTTGAAAGCTAATTGTAAACTAAGAAAGGTGACCTGATTGTAAAGTAAAATCTAAAAAGTCATCGTGAGGAAGGTCAATATGCGCATGACAAAGGCTAAAACAAAATTGGAGGATTACCCAATTAGAAGTACAGAATAGAAGCAGAGAGATTATTTACCACTGACATGGAGCCAAATACTGGAGCATAAACTAATAAATAAGGATGTATCATTTTCCTAAAAATATGCTCGATACTTCATTGTGAGTCCATGATCCTAGGTCAAGTGATTGTTCTAAAGGGTGTTGGATATGTTTAAAAATCATCATATAATTTTCTTATAAAGGTTCACAATCATGCATAGCATGCACGCATTCAAAATCACTACTTTACATTTATATTCAAGAATTACAATGCATAGACATACACCGCATTAGTTGTTTGACAAATTCAGGTGCATAAATCACTTAATGATATTCTTTTTGAAATTCACACATGACCTTCAAACATTTAAAGCATGCATTAGTCTAGCTTTTGTTGTCATGAGACTTGCATAAGTCAACTTCAACATCAATTAATATGGTTAAATCGATCTCGAATTGAGTCGAGGTTGAAGCCTGGTGTCAGCGCCGGGTCCATTTCCTTTTCAATTAATGTGGTTAAATCGAACCCGAATCGAGTCGAGGTCGAAGCCCGGTGTCAACGTCGGGTCCATTTCCTTTTCAATTAATGTGGTTAAATCGAACCCGACTTCGTTGCGGTTGAAGCCCGGTGTCAGCGCCTGGTCCATTTCCTTTTCAATTAATGTGGTTAAATCGAACCCGAATTGAGTCGAGGTCGAAGCTTGCATCCACCCAGTTTCATTTTCCTTTTCAGATATCTTCGATTGAATCGAACCCGACTTCGTCGTGGTCGAAGCCTGGTGTCAGCGCCTGCTCCATTTCAAGTATCTCAGTTAAATCGAACTCGCATTGAGCGAAGTCGAAGCCTGTGTCTATCCAGGTTTCTATTTCTTATTTCATATATTATTGTACCGATCAAAATACTTATCTACGCCTTTGTACACGTTCTGAGATCAGAAGCGTGTTCAAAGGGAGGCAGCTGTAGATACCGTATTTTATCCGGCCTAATACATGAAATATACATGCTTTATATTTTGGCTCTTTTAATAATCCAAGACTATATGTATAATTTGAAAACTAATCCAATACTAAAATAAGAAAAGTGGTCCAAAGACTAAAAAGTAAAAATTGAAAAAAGAGGACTAAAAAATAAAAATTGAAAAAAGACTAAAAGTAAAAAAAAGGCAAACCCTAATTTTGCCTATTAATAGGAATGAAATCTTCACTTAAGGGGAGGTCTTTTGGGGAGTAAGAAAAAAAGGGGGGAAGTCATTTTTTAGAGTGAGAAGGAGAGGGGTTGGAAAGAGAGGTGATTTTAGAGAAAGGAAAAGGTTCTACACTTCTATTATCTTCATCTTCTTCCATCTTTTCTTCTCAAGGTAGCTTAATTGTTTGGTACATTTGTTCATAATATATTTTGTTCATCTCTCTTCTTCATATGAATGTAGTTGATATCTTTTGTATTTTTTCATACATAAGTGGATTTTTCATTCCCTATCATTTCTCCTCATTTAAATCTTAACATTTTAATTTCATGCTTTGATGATTTCTTTACAAGTTGGATATTGAGATGTCTTTGTCATCAACTTAATTAATGAGGATGATGATAAAGCTTTGAGGGGTGGAAAAATTAACCAAATGTGAATCAACCCTTTTAATGGGTTGAAAGTGTACATTTGATGCAAAGGTCCCCTACGATAATTTTCTCACACATAACAATGCATAGAATAGAGAATAAAACCTCTATACAAGATTATGCAAATATCTAAGTTGTGAAACTTTTAATTTTCCTACAAAGTTTTTTTTATATTATGTTCATCATTTTGTGACACTTGTTTGAACTAATTATCATCCATGATCATCCCCTTTGTTATTTGATTAGCATTGATTAATGAGGGAAGGAAAGAAAAATGGCAATTAATGGACTAAGTAGTCAAAAAAAATAAAAAAAATAGACATATTTATGTGAAAGAAATATATTATTTATTTTTCATCATTTTTTTTAAATTTATTTAATAGTATTATTATTATTACTATTATNTTGTTGTAATTATTAACATTAATTTCCTTTACATGTTTATTTATTTAGCATTTTTGCATCGTCATGTTTATCATACGATTCTTGCATTATTCCCTTATTATTATAATTAATGTTCATGTATGCGTGGATTATAATTTTAATAATTAGATTTAGATTTTGTTACTTCTATTATTTAATTTTCGCTAAAAAAAGGCCGACGATAGACTTTGAGATTTTTGGGATACCAAACTTCTCGAACTACTGAGGTGAGGAGTTATTCTTGGGATACCGAGAATAGCTCTAATAATGCTTTGATTTAAAAAGATATGAGAATACAAAAAATAATAATTTTTTAATGGTCTTTGAATCACCCATTAAAAGTAATTTATTTTGTTCATTTCTATGATACAAAATTCCTCAAATGGGACATTCAAAAATAAATCTTTTTAACCTTTTCCTTAAAAAAAATGGATAGCATTTGATTAAATTTGGTAACAATTTTATAATGGGTGTTGTGGGGTGCTAATACCTTCCCCACACACAAATGACTCCCTAACCAACTTTGAGTTTTCGTAGACAAAAATTTTTTATCTTAAAATTGGGTGACCAATCACACCCTAAAATGATTGGTGGCGACTCCAAATTTATTTTTCCTTAAAAAATGAATTTTTTTAATCGTCACTTCGCGTCGCACGCACGTTGCGACATTTAGCTTCTTAAGCAACTCGATGACTCAAAACGACATGATTCCAAAGTTTCTCCCACTGAAGAGAAGACCTCTAGGGCGGCTCTAAACCATTTCTCGTGCCACGATCAAGTTTGCGTTGGGGAACTTGAGAACTTTTCAATGTAAACGACCCTCCCACTTAGTTTTTGAAAAAATAGATTTTTTGTTGCTTTTTCAAACAAAATATAACTCTTTATTAATTTGAAAATATAAGTTTCAAAAAATTATAAACTTTTATAAAAAATAAATCCCAATTTAAAATTTATAACTTTGATAAAATTCGTATTATATTTAAATTATAACCCGTTATAAATTTTATCTACAATGATCCATGTACATGTTATATGACATTTTGATATTGACATATCCCTATTTCTATATGGCATGTTATATGATTATGCGAGATAATAATAAATCATTCATTAAAAACAACTTCCATATTTGCTCATTTCTAATTACAACTCATAAAAAGAATAATAATTAAATTAGAATAATATAAATACTAGTCTCCGTGGCGTTTGTAATGGTCTCTTTGTCCTTTAGAAAGTCCCACCATTTTGTAACTATTTAAAAAAGTCCATTTCCATTTTAAAATTCTAATTTAAAATTTAAATTTAAAATTTAAAATTCAAAAATTCAAAATCCAAAATTTCAAATTTCAAGTTTCAGATTTCAAAATTTAAATTAAAAAATTGAAAATTAAAATTTTGATCGAAATCCTTTAATTAAGGAAAAATATTTTCCTAATTAAATAATCTCATTAAATATCTTTTTAAAAATTAAAATTCAAAAGATAAAAAAGATAAATGGATAATTATCTTTTAAATTCAAAATTCAAAAGAGAAAATAGATAAAATGGATAATAATACTTTTGAATTCAAAATCCAAACGATAAAAGGATAAAATAAATTATTATCTTTTGAATTCAAAATTCAAATGATAAATTGATAATATTAGATAATTATCTTTTGAAGCTTAATTATTTTTATCCACTCAAAAACCAAAATTTAAAATTTAAAATTTAAAATTTTAAAGATAAAAGATGATAAAAGATGAGATTAGGGTTTTTGTGAATCATCATAGGTTTTTCGAATTCCTAATTGTTATCGCTTAGGGTTTCATAAACATTAGTCACCACGCAGGGCATGGCAGTGGACAGTAGGAGGCAGTGTGGCACGACGGCGGGTGGCGGCAGTGACGGTGGTAACCGGCGACTGGCGGCGTCTGGCAGCGACAGTGGCTTCTAGTGACATTCCAGCGACTATTCTGGCCACCTTTTTTCATCGACTTTTCCGGCGGTAGTTTCCGATGCGCGATAACTTCCGGCGTCCGCGTCGACAAATGACATTTTCTGGCGATTTTCGAGGCGGCGATGATTTTACATTGAATTTATCAAAAATTATAACTTTTATAATAAAATAAATTACATAAAATCCAATGTCTCAAATCCGGCGTACATCAATTCTAATTTGAAAGCAAAAATGCCTAGAGGCAATAGATAGAGATCCAATCACATAACACATTCAAACAAATTTGAATCTACCATACACAAATATATGCCAATATAAACAAATTCATCGATACGTTCATTTCAAATATATATATACATAATCAAGAACCTGGCTTCGATACCAATTGTTGGATCGATGATTTTAAAATTAAAAAAAAAATTTGAACCACGAACGGTTTATGGACGAAATATCGAAAGTCTTTTCTAATACATATTTAATCGAATTAGATCATTAAAAATCAAAACAATAAACGATCATGCATTTTAGATATTGAAACTAATAAAAAATGTTGAAACAATTTTCACCTTTGTGATGTATTAGAGATTTTCTGAATTGGTGGAATTCTCC
>QANY01009318.1:7500-13725 GCA_003255025.1 Datisca glomerata
CACTCCCTCTCTCTCTTTATCTACGGCTCACTCTCACTCCCCCTCTCTTTCTCTCTCTCACTCTATCTCTCACTCCCTCATCTCCATCTATCTATCTCTATCTATATATCTCTCTCTCTATGTATCTCTACTTGGCTCTCTCACTCTCACCCTCTCTCCCCCCATCTCCATATCTCTCTCTCACCCACACAGACACAGACACGCGCACACACACACACCCAACCATGAACACACACACACACACTCAGTCTCTCTCTCTCACTCTCGCTCCCACTCCCCCCTTTCTCTCCCTCTCCCTCTCTCTATTTATCTCTCTCTCTGTATCTCTATATATCTGTCTCTCTCCCTATCTCTCTCAGTCACTATCACTCACTCCCTCTCTCTCTCTGTGTCTTTATCTCTCTCTATCTATTTCTCTCTCACACACACTCTCTTCCCCTCATTTCCATCTCTCTCTCCCTTTATCCCTCATTCCCTCTCTCTCTTTCTCTCGCTCTGGATCCCCCCTCTCTCGAACTCCCCCCTCTCTCTATCTCTCCTTATCTCTCTATCTCTCACCCAGTCTCTCTCTCTCTCTCCTCTATGTGTCTCTATCTCTATCTTTCTCTATCCCTTTTCTATCATTCTCACACTCTCTCCCTCTGTCTTTTTCTCCCTTATCTCCATCTCTCCATCTCTCTCTCACTCACTCTCTATCTTTCACTCTAGCTCACACTCTCTCTTTCTCTCTCTGTCTGTGTGTGTGTGTCTATCTATCTATCTCTCTCTTTCACTTTCACTCACTCTCTCCCTCTATCTCTCTCCCCCTTTATCTCATTCTCTCTCTCTTTCACTCTCTCTTTCTATCACTATCTCTCCCCCTCTGTCTCTCTCTCTTTCTCTCTCTCCCCCTCTGTCTCTCTCTCTTTCTCTCTCTCCCCCTCTTTCTCTATCTATCTATCTCTCTCTCTCTCCCCCTATCTCTCTCTTTCTCTCTCGCTCCCCCTCTCACTATCTGTTTCTCCCTCATCCCCGCCTCTCTCTCACCATCTCTCTCACTGTCTCATTTTCTCTTTATCAATCAATCTATCTATATCTATATCTCTCTCTCATTTTCTCTTTATCTATCTATTTATCTCCCACTCTCTCTCACTCAATCTCTCTCTCTCTCCCTCTCTCTCCTTTCTCTTTATCCATATATTTATCTCTCTCTATCTCCCGCTCTCTCTTTCGCTCTTTCTCTCTCTGTCTCCCACTCTCTCACATACACACACACACTCTCTCACTCCCTGTCTCTATTGTCTTTCTCTATCTCTCCCCATCTATCTCTCTCACTCCTGCTCTCTCTTTATTTACCTTTCTCTCTATCTCTCTATGTCTCTCTTTCATCTCTCTCTCACACACACGCGCGCGCGCGCAGACACATACACACACGCGCGCGCACTATCTCTCTCTCTCTCTTTCCTTTCTATCTTTCTCTCACTCTCGTTCTATCTCTCTTTCTCGCTCCCTCTCTCTATTTATCTATCTCACTCTCCATCTCTCTATATATCTCTCTCTCTCACTCACACTCTATCTCCCCCTCTATATCTCTCTCCCTATCTTTATCCCTCTCTCCCTTTCCATCTCTCTCTCTCTCTCTCTCTCTCTCTCTTTCTCTCTTTCTCGTTATCTCCCTCTCTCTCCCCCCCTCTCTCGCTTTTGTTCTCTCTCTCTCTCCCTCCCTCTCTCTCTCTCTCTATCTCTCTCTCTTTCTCACACACACACACACTCTCTCTATCTCTCACCGTCTCTCTCCCTCTTTCTCTCCCCCTTCATCTCTATTCTCTCCACTCTCTCTTCCTCTATCTCTCAATCATCTCCTTCTTTCTCTCTCACGCTCTCTCTTTCTCTCACTATCTTTCTATCTCTCTCTCCCCCTCTCTCCCTCTCTCTCCCTTTATCTATATATATATATCCCTCTCCTTCCATCTCTCTCTCCGCCTCCCCCTCTCTTTCTCTCTCGCTCTATCTCGCTCCCCCTACCACTATCTATCTCCCCCTCATCCCCGTCTCTCTCCCTCTCCTCCCTCTCTCACTCTCTCCTTTTCTCGTTTTAATCAAACTATCTCTCTTTCTCTCTCTCTCCTTTCTCTTTATCTATCTATTTATCTCTCTCGCTCTCTTTTCCCCTCTCTCCCGCTCAATCTCTTTCTTTCCCCCTCTCTCTATCTATATATTTATCTCTCTCTATCTCCTGCTCTCTCTTTCTCTTCCGCTCCCTCTCTCTCCCCCTTTCTCTTTATCTATATATTTATCTCTCTCTCACCTCTCCCTCCCTTTCTCCCCCCATCTCTCTATCTCACACACACACACACTCTCTCTCCCTTCCTCCCCCCTCTCTCTCTCTATCTTTATCTCTCTCTCCCATGCTATCTCTCTCTCTCTCTCACACACACACACACACACGCACACACACACACACACATACATACACACACTTTTTCTCTCGCTCTCGCTCCCACTCTCTCCCCCTCTCTCGCTCTTGCTCCCTCTCTCTCTTTCTCTCACTCTCGCTCCGTCTCTCTCTTTCTCTCACTCTCACTCCGTCTCTCTCTCTCTCGATCCCTCACTCTCTATCTATCTCTCTCACACTCTATCTATCTATCTCTCCCTCTATCTCTCTCTCTCTCACTTTCTCTCCCTTATCTCCATCTCTTTCTCTCTCTTGCTCTCCATCTCGCTCTCTCTCGCTCTCCCTCCCCCCTTTCTCTGTCTCTCACACACCCCCGCACGTGCGCGCGCGCACACACACACACACACACACACACACACTCTCTCTCTCATCTCTATTCTCTCCCCCTCTCTGTCCCTCTCTCCCCATCTATCTCTCACTCCCTCATCTATGTCTATCTTTCTCTCTCTCTATGTAAGTCTTACTTTATTGATGGTTCTCCACTCGATGATGCAACACTTTATTTCCAATTAGTGGGAAGTCTTGTTTACCTCATAGTTACTAGACTTGACGTTTCTCACGTTGTTCATATTGTTAGCCAGTTTTTGTCTGCTCCTTGCTTTACTCACTTTTCTATTGTTCTTTGAATCTTATGCTATGTTAAAGGAACTCTCTTTCATGGACTTTACTTCTCATCCAAAAGCATTTCTGAACTCGATGTTGATTGGACAAATGATCCTACTGACAGACGCTCTACATGTTTTTGCTTTTTCTTGGAAGACTCTCTGATTTCTTGGCATAATAAGAAACAAATTGTGATAGCAAGATCAACAGAGGTTGAATATCGAGTTATGGCTGATGCTTTTCAAGAACTTCCATGGCTTTGATGGTTACTTGAAGATATAGGTATTGTACACTCATCTCTTACTATTATCCGTTGTGATAATCAAAGTGCAATTCAAAATGTACATAATGATGTTTTTCATGAACGGACTAAGCATATAGAAACAGATTGTCACTTCATTCGTCAACACATCTCTCGAGGCATCATTCAACTCCTCTATGTTGCCTCTATTGATCAGAAAGCTGACATTTTCACCAAAGCTCATCCACTGGGACGTTTTCGAGACTTAACATCCAAACTCAAGATGTCATCCCTTGAGTATAAGCGAAGGTGTTAATATACTAATCTAGACTAGCGCTCTGTCTATATACATATTTGTACTATACTATATTGCGTTGCACTACACGCTTCCTTAAGCCTATAAATAGGCAGTGACATGTACATTTTATATATGATAAAAATATACTAAATTCTTTATCATGGCCTAAGACGATAAAGCCCTAAAGTTACTGCTTGTGGCACACAGGTCACACGTGTCATTTCAATATTTTTAGTTGATTGTTGGGTTGTGAGTTAGACTCTTACATAGAAGAGTTGGAATCACATTAGTGCTGAGAAGAGGATGTTTGAAATCATGGATGATGTCTAAGATGTGTATATAAGAAGACATGACACTTTTAACCTTGAGGTTCTTTTCGAAGACCAAGTGGATGAAACTGTGACTGCTATTTAGGGTGCATACCAAATCATATAATCTTCTCTAATATTGATAGTTGAGTTGTGTATCTTACATTAAACCTAAAAACTTATGCCATTGGATGATATTTTGTGCTCATTTGTATACTTGATACTCAACTCACCTCTTTAATGTAACATGTTGTAACATTCTCTTCCATTCAAACTCATGACATAATCTAAGGGTTAGTTGAAGTGGGGAAGGCCTTGGACTAACGGCACGTTTACATGCATTTTGAATTAGATAAAGTTTTAAATAAGTTTTCCTAGGAGTCAGATGAAGAATATAATGACTAGGAATCAAAATCTCGAATCAGATTAATACATTTGTTAACTGTTAGAAATCAGAATCGGGAATCAGATTATTGAGAATAAAAATGATTATTTATTAACTGTTAGAAATCAGAATCAGGAATCATGTTTAGCTCATCCACCTCATGCTTTGATTTTTCACATCATTATCCTTGTCATGATAATGTGTATCACTATTGTTTTTCTAGATAACGTAGGCATCAAAAGCTAATAATCAAAGGTCAACCGCACACTGATTATTTTTATCTTTGAGTTTCTTGTTTATTATAGCTTCAAATATCAACTCAACATAACTAAACGTGTCTTCTCTACTAAATTGGAGCTTCAACAGTACACATGCTAACAAAGACACTTTTGTAGGATGCTAAGGCATGACATCTAATGAAAAATTAGCAATCTTGCACTGTGTAAGTCTCATTCCTAACTGGTGGCTTTAAATTGCAACTGCACTATATCAGACGCAGTAGTGGGATTTTTGGAAGAGTGGTTTGTTTGAGATCAGGAAGATAGTGCAGTCAGTGCATGCAGGTAACAGCCTTGCGACTCCCAACCCCATAAAAGCTCAGTTCATCACATGCTGCATGTGTTGACACCTCTCTTTCACTCTTTCTGGAAAAAAGAAAAAAAGTTTACACTTTATCACACGCATCTTATAGTGACAGCTGGTTACTTCTACCCGTTGGATTTGATCCAACGGCTAAAATGCCATGTATTTTCTAATAATCATATTACTGACAAATTAATTGAATTTAGGAAGTCAAACAACAACTAGCAATCTCAATGCTTAATGAAAACTGTTATTTTTCTAAAAAGAAAAATAATTTCTACAAATGTAAAACTTGTCTAAAATTAAATTTCAAGGTCCGTAAAAATTTGAATACACGTTTGGTAAACTTATTTTTGTATAATCAGTTTTTCAACAGAAAAAAATGACTGCCATTTCTTTGGCCCGTGTAGTTGATAGTTTAGAAGCGGAAGTATTAATTACTAAGAGCAATGTTATAAGCATAGTAATACTCAGTATTGATGTGACCTGATAATCAACATTGTATAAGATAACACATACATTTTAAAATATTAGTCTTTTTATAACCTACGTCACACATGTTTATGTAAATTGTTCATAAATTTTAGACATAAATAATTATTTAATATATTTCAAATTATTCAATTAAGTGATTCTAAGAAAAAAAATTATATTTTTGAGTAGGATTTCAATTAAGAACCTAAACTTTCTTAATCTGTGAAATCTAGTCCAATGAAATAAATTAGTGGTTAATGATAAATCTAGACTTTCTCAATTGATAAGACATATCTCATTAGAATAGAAAATATATTACAACTTAACTAAGTGCCGTTCCAAAGTGAGGTATAATCAGTAAAAAAACGTAAATTGCAATAAGTAAAACTTGTAAAGATTTTACAGGGAATGGAAACCAGAAGATCATTAGAAATAAATTTTTATCGTTTTGTATGTATGCAGCAAATAATGAATAACTATTATAACGATGTAAAAATGATATGAAATATAAAAATATTTTTCATTTTAATGAGGATGAATCTTAATTAATTTTGATATGAAACATGTAGAATCTATCTATTAATTGATGAATAATTAATATAATTTAAAATATCAATAAATATATTATCATCCAAAAATGTTTATCAGTTTGGTGCTTTTAGATGTGTTATTCATAATATTTTTTTATATACGGTAAACTAATAGCAGTATACAAAAGTAATTCTCATTATTGATTATTATTCATGATCAATTCGGGTCCTTGACTCACGCGGGTTTGTATGGCATAACCGGTAATTGGGAGGAAATCTTATGCTTTACTTACTTGTTCACTGACTCACTCACGCGCTTTCGTAACTTTCCTCTTCCCCGTTTCTTCCGGCAGTTGCCCTCTGCAAACCC
>QANY01009318.1:13753-126996 GCA_003255025.1 Datisca glomerata
CTCTCTCTCTCTCTCTCTCTCTCTCTCTCTCTCTCTCTCTCTCTCTCTCAGACGCACCAACGCACCAAAGACTATCTCTTTGTTGATGTTCCTTCTGACGGTAGTTCTTTCATGTTCTTGTTTCCTGAATCAGCACCGTTTTGAGGCATTACTGAATACTGATCATCGCTTCAATCTTGAAACCTCTTCTCATTTTTTTGTAATTAATAGTTGATTTGGTTTTTTTGTCTCTATTATTTTCTCAGTAGACCTCCCAAGTTACAAAGTTTTCTTCTCACCTTCTCAAAGGAGTTTCTGGTGAAATTTCGGTATCTTAAATCATAAACTCGGTCCAGAACCTTGGGTTTTGTTGAAGAGGGAAATGAGGGATGTTTTCGTGGCTAGCAAGGATGGCATCGGCTTGTTGGAAACCGGTCAGGCAGTATGCCCGTATGAGCAAGGATGAAAATGAGGATTCCTCTTTGGAAGATTCGCTGTTGTGGTGCAAGGATCTCGAGAAGCATGCCTTTGGCGAGTTTTCTTTCGCTGTGGTTCAGGCCAATGAAGTAATAGAGGATCACAGTCAGGTTGAGATCGGTTCCGATGCTACCTTCGTCGGCGTATACGATGGCCATGGCGGCCCTGAGGCTGCTCGCTTCATCCGTGACAACCTTTTCCTTAACCTAATGAGTGAGCGTTCTGTATTGTCAATTAGTTTTTTGCTGATACTTTAGTCTTTGGATTTTCCTTTGTAGGCTAGTTTAGATTCAATTAGTAGTGTTGCTTGTGTGCATTATTGACTGAGGCTGGGAGGGTGGTGAAGAACCTAGAATTATATATTTTTCCTGGAATTATTAGGTACAACTTGTTTTTGCATGAAATTTTAAGGGCTTAACTGTCCATCTCTTAAAAAAATCAAATGTTAGCTTAATGTGTTCAAAAATCTTTAAAAAGTGACGTTCCAAGAAAAATGGACAGTATAAGAAATTCCTATCTGCAAATTAACGGTTTAACATAGAGCACGCCTTTTGATATTGAAAGATTTCATTTCAATTCAGCATGATTTGAATGCTTTCTTCTTATCAGATACTGTTAGTTCTTTACTTAGAGAAATCCAGATACTCTCTGATTGCTTTAAGTGCAGATGTTGGGATTTACTAGACTCTGAAGTACAATAGAAAGTAAGGAAGTTTAGATCTGCACCTTACCAGTTTTACTACAGGACTTGCTCGAGAAAACGGAACCATATCTGAAGATACCCTTAGAAGTGCCTTCTTTGCTACTGAGGATGCATTTCTGACTCTTGTGCGCAGGACGTGGGGAATAAAACCCTTAATTGCTGCTATAGGGTCTTGTTGCCTGGTTGGAGTTATCTCAAGAGGGATGTTATACGTTGCTAACCTTGGTGATTCGCGTGCTGTGATTGGTTCTTTAGGTAAATCTAATAAGATCATTGCTGAACAGTTGACAAGGGATCACAATGCAGGTATGGAGGAGGTTAGACAAGAACTCAGATCCTTACATCCTGATGATACGCATATTGTTGTTATGAAGCATGGAGTTTGGCGCATTAAAGGCATAATTCAGGTTTGTAGTTTTTGAGTTATTGAACTTCAATATGGAACAATTGTATTTGTCCTGTTTTAATTTCTCTAGCTGAAAGCATGACAGTATTGAAAAATTCATACACAACACCAGCTTAATAATGTTATATGTTCCATCTTTGTGCCAATGTTTGATTAGACAGACCCTGGTTGAAGTTAGCAAGTGACATGAAATGAAACCTGAACAGCTTAGTCTGTTGTAGATAACTTCTCTCTTCATGTTATTATATTCTAGCAAGTGACATGAAATGAAACCTGAACAGCTTAGTCTGTTGTAGATGACTTCTCTCTTCATGTTATTATATTCTTCTGTCTTGATTCAAACTTTACCTGTAATCGAGCTATAAGCCCTAACCTTTATTTCTATATAGTATAATTTGTGTAAATGAGGAAATGAATGTGAACAAAACCATAATAAAATGTTTTAGTTTTTAAAATTTCCATTCTACAGAATGAATTCCTGTGTTATGACAATCTGAGTCATTTCTACGTAGACTTAAAAGTACAACTAAAAGAGAAATCTGAGTTATTTTTACATACTAATTTTGATAAATTATTACTGAATTCAAGGGCACACATGATAGTAAAAAATGCATTCTGTAAACTTGACCTTTTATTGAGATTTAATCGAAGGAGAAATGAAGAATTGATTTATTTGCTTCAGAGCTCCAGATGCCTTCAAACAAACTTGTATTATTATCTCTAACAAAACTCTTGCACTGATATGCTCCACTTGAGAAAAAAGTTTGACTAATTTTTAAAAATGACTATAAAGATTCGAAGCTAGTGAAGTTTGTTGATATCGACTAATTTTTGGGATTATATTAATTCCAATGTCGAGAAGCCTTACCTCGGTTGTTGTTAGCAATGCAAAAATTTCTCGCGGGTTTTAAATTATTTGTTCTTATACTGGGTAGAAGGAGGGAGTTAGTACTTGAAGAGCTTGGGAACTAACACATTGTTCAAATATATACCAGTTTCCAACAAATATTTTTCGTATTTTTTATTTTTAATGAGCTCATTTTGAAATAATTTTTATGCATCAAATCTCTTATAAGAATTATCTGCTTAATATATGACGATGCTCATAATTTTGGTATCAGGTATCTAGATCTATTGGAGATGCATACTTGAAGAGACCAGAGTTCTCTCTTGATCCTTCCTTTCCAAGGTTCCACCTTGCAGAGCCCCTGCGTCGGCCTGTTCTTACTGCTGAACCATCTATAAGCACAAGGGCTTTAGGAGCCAATGATAAGTTTCTTATATTTGCATCAGATGGACTTTGGGAACAATTGACAAATCAGGAGGCTGTTGAGATTGTTTATAATAACCCACGAGCAGTATGTTGTGTTATGTTCTTCAAAACTCTCCATTACCTATTTGGGTTCTTGTTATTTATTACTTTCTCTTAAACTTTAGGGAATCGCACGAAGACTTGCTAAAACCGCTTTGCACAAGGCAGGTATGAAAAGGGAGATGAGATATGATGACCTTAAGAAGCTCGAGAAGGGTGTTAGACGGTTCTTTCACGATGATATAACGGTTATTGTAATGTTTTTGGACTATGAGTTACTGGGAAGAAAGATGTCTATACCGGAATTGTCAATTCGAGGATTCACCGACACTGTTGGACCATCAAATTTCAACCTTCTCCCAAGGGATTGAAATTCAAAATGAAAAAGGCTTTTGTTTGGCTTCGTTTTTTTGTTGCTCAACTTCTACCACATGCCTGGGGTTTTTAAGAGGTTCCTACGCTGACCTCTGCATATTGACCTTTTGTTTTGAATAAATCGGTTTACTGATGTAAACCATTAGCTTGAAATGAAATATAAAAATACCAAATGGTCAGGTTATCAACTTGGGCTAACCACTTTGGGTTTACTTGTGACTGGTACACAGTAGGTACTGTGGCTAATTATCATGTCCTTTCTATTCAAAATCAAAGTTAGCATGCTGGAGTGGATGCATCAAATCTCAAATGCTCTTCCAAAACTAAGGTGGTGTGCAATTTAAATGAAGTAAATATTTTTCTTGCTCGTTAACGCTGACTGGAATGCAAGAATGAATCTCAAACTCACAGAAAATGAAAAATAAAATGAGGGGATGAGGTGGTATATAAGGAGAATGAAATAGTGTAAAATGTGAATTAGGAATACAACGAGAATTATCTGAAAGAGATGTAGCAGATATAAATGAAGATTCTTGTAAAAATTATTTGTCATTTTTAAGCAACACAAAATGGTAACCACACACAAGAATAAGTATTACATTCAATTGAATCAAACATCACCTTAAAAACTTTTGCGTATGTTTACAATCATGGGTAATATTAAAAGTGACCAAATCTTCTTAGCATTTTTGCTGGTGTATATGGTCAATAAACTCTTAGAAGAAAATAGCACAAAGGATGTTATCTTTCTGTGACTCGATCAAACCTCCGAGTAATACGTAAGCTCCTTGCTCAACAAACGGTATTTTTCATATTCCAACGATCTATATAGATTATTTGGAAAGTAGCAACGATAGTACATTATATTGATAGAACCTTCAAAGTTCAAAAATATAACAATGAAAAGAATTCTTTGATATCAACCAATCCAAAACGACAATACACAAATTCTGTATAACAAAGATAATTGAAGAAATTAAACGCTGACCATGATTTTACTTGATTCCATGTTTATGATCCCAGCATGACAAAATGAAGAAAAAAAAATAGAGAAATAAACATGAACAGAAAATTGTGAAAATTTTGGAAATCGAAATTCCGCAACCACTTGATTTAGAAGCCTTTCTGTGATACAAAATGTATACTGTAAGTTCTTTCTCCACCTCTTGCTTGCTCAATTTAGAAGCATTTCCTGTGAACAATAGACGGCCCTGACTCGTCGTATTCTGCCTTTGCAATCCACATCTGCATTTCGAAGGAATAATATTCTTTAGTACAATAATCAAAGTTAGTATTAGCTTTATGCAGTGGCTTTAGGCTTAGCTTATAACATGATAACTCTAAACTGACTTAATGATCATTCTTATGAAGTTCTTGATGCCATCAGTTAGCGTCTATCGTATATCAAATAAACAATTAACTTCGGTTGGAAGACATGGGAAAGATGGAATTATTTTTCTCCTGCATTAATGACCATACAGATGCACATAATATACCTGTTGGAAAGTGCTGAGAGATGCTAAAATGGAGCCTCCAATCCAGACACTGTACTTCCTCTCAGGTGGTGCAACAACCTTAATCTTCATGCTACTGGGAGCTAAAGCTGTAATCTCCTTGCTCATCCTATCAGCGATTCCGGGGAACATAGTGGAGCCACCACTGAGCACGATATTTCCATAGAGATCCTTCCTGATGTCAACATCACATTTCATGATAGAATTGTAAGTTGTTTCATGTATACCAGCAGCTTCCATCCCGATCATGGAAGGCTGGAAAAGGACTTCAGGGCATCGGAATCTTTCAGCGCCAATAGTGATGACCTGTCCATCTGGTAACTCATAGCTCTTCTCTACGCTAGAGCTGGTTTTTGACAACTCTAGCTCTTGTTCATAGTCAAGAGCAATGTAGGCTAGTTTCTCCTTCATGTCTCTGACAATTTCCCGCTCAGCAGTGGTGGTGAAAGAGTAACCACGTTCAGTCAAGATTTTCATTAGGGCATCCGTGAGATCGCGTCCAGCCAGATCTAGACGGAGGATGGCATGTGGGAGGGCATAACCTTCATATATGGGAACTGTGTGGCTGACACCATCACCAGAGTCCAGAACGATACCTGCAGAGCAAGATATACATTACAGCTTAATACGTAAGAACACCATTTGTATATTATAGCATCTATTTTGAAGTTCTAGAAATGTTTCTTTGTACCAATAACTTCTATTTTATTATGGCAATTTCACATGAACCTCATTGAAAAAAAAAGAGACCATGAATGAGTCAAATTGCTTACCAGTTGTACGACCACTAGCATAAAGGGAAAGGACAGCCTGGATGGCAACATACATAGCAGGAGTGTTGAAGGTTTCAAACATAATTTGAGTCATCTTTTCACGATTAGCCTTTGGGTTAAGAGGTGCTTCGGTGAGGAGAACTGGGTGCTCTTCTGGAGCCACACGAAGTTCGTTGTAGAAAGTGTGATGCCAGATTTTCTCCATGTCATCCCAATTGCTAACAATACCGTGCTCAATTGGGTATTTTAGAGTCAAAATACCTCTTTTCGATTGAGCCTCATCCCCAACATAAGCATCCTTCTGGCCCATGCCAACCATCACTCCTGTATGACGAGGGCGACCAACAATGCTAGGGAACACAGCCCTTGGAGCATCATCTCCAGCAAATCCAGCCTAAATATATAAGCATTGAGAGAAAAACATAGATTATATGACAGATAATCTACTAGTAGATCTAATGTAACGTCAAACTATAACTTTGAAAGGTACAACTAGTCCATGATCAATACCTTGACCATTCCGGTACCATTGTCGCAAACAAGAGGCTGAATATCCTCGGCATCGGCCATTTTCTATTGCCTGCAACAGAAAGCCATCAACCTCCAATAAATATTGAAAACTGACACAATCTCTCCCGCACATGTAATTATCAAAACTGCTCTACGATTTAATAATACATACTACATACGATCGTATAAACTAAAAAGTGTTAGTAACTAGCTCCTATAATAATAATGTCAATTCTTTCTCAGTAAGTAATCTGCAATTTTATTAATATACATCGCATAAACATGTCCACGAGCCAGCATGCATATATGAGGAAGAAAAAATGACCTCTTTTAGGCATTGCATCATTCATAACAGAATTCACAAATCATGAAATTCTAAATTCCAGAAATAGATCCAGATTCATGCACCAACAATCGGTAAAGAAAGTGAATTCAGATCCCTCAAAGATCTTATGAGGTAATTTTTAGCTGATTAATCAGAACCAAGTACTTTTGTCGACGACCACGCATAAAGCTTGATGGAATACACCACAGTACTCAAATTTTCACCAAGATTCAAGCAAATAGCAATGCACCTCGGACCAAATTGTAAACAAATCGATCAGACTCCTTTTCCTCAAATTGTAATTGTGCACGAAATGAGGATGGGATAATCAATTCTCACTGAGGAACTCAGAATCTTATCATTACCATAAGAAAAAAAAACATCGGAGATTGAGGAAAACGAAATGCGACAAAATGTAAATACCTTTGGAATGAATGTCTCAGACTCTTTCTCTCTCTAACTCTCTCTCTCTCTCTCTCTCTCTCTCTCTCTCTCTCTCTCTCTCTCTCTCTCTCTCTCTCTCGCTGTGCGATGGTGGTGACAGACTCTTGCAGAGCTACCCGCCCTCTGGTTTAAAAAAGGAAGTTGGTGCTAATGAAATTCAACGTAAATGAACTTTCATTTATGCTCTGTTAAATCAAGGCCGTTGATTTGGAATCTCTGATCAACGGACCCTCTGGACGCGTCACATTGATGGTGGATACAGCTGTCGCACTTTAGTCCTTTTCTCACTAAGGAAGCATATACGCCTCACGTTCGTTTCAATTCCCGATTTTGTCTCCCTTCGTTTGACCGAGGGCTTTTTCGGAAGTAAGTAATAATTCTCCCCCAAAATAGTCAACGCAACCGATCTTTCTATTTTTTTGGATTTTATTTTTTGTTTTTGTTAATTTTTGGATTTAATTATACACATCTATAAATAGACAGTAAGATTCAGGTATTTTCTCTCATTTACTATTAAGAAACTATTTTCTGTTTCATTCACTGTCAAGGAACAAGATCTTATGTCTTATTTATATGTTTCATTGCATATCTCACTAATAAAATTTTGTCACGCTGTAAGAATATTGTTTAATGCAAGTAGTTTTTTAACAAACAATGAAACAAAATAATACAACTGATCCAGGGTGACGTCACCCTTCGTTCTTTCGTTCTTCTCATCCGACCCTCACTTTTAAGATAGAGAGAATGATAGTTAACTCTGATACATACTCGTTAATTTAAACATATTTTTTAGATGGTGTAATTTCTTGTAAAGCTACATATTCCTCTCTTACTGAGGTGGGGAATTCTGTTAGATTGGGTAAGCAAATTTACAATCCATTTATTCTACCATCTCGGTCTATCCTCACTTGACGATTGTTTCATGAAAAGATGAAACTTTTCGGTATTGTCTTTGTTATGCCGCGGAGGAGTACTTACGTCATCTCTTTATATAATGTCATTTTTCTTGTGGGCTATGAGCAGTTATGTCGAGTATTTTTAGGAAGGATATCAAGCTTGACGAAACTTTCGTAGATCTTTTGTAGCGGCGATGAATGTATCTTTTAGCACGCGATTGAAGGCTCTATGTCAGACTTCCATTACTACCGTCTTTTGGGTGGTGCGGTTCCCTCGTAATCAAGCCACTTTTAAGAGTAAAAAATTTGTCTTTGATGAAGCTCTTGCCTACTTTGATGTTCAGTTCGTGAAACATATTTTTTTTAGATTAACACGATGCAGAGTTCAATTGATGAGTTTTTGACACTTGAGTAATTTTATATTTTGAGCGGTCATTCCAAAGCCTCGTGTATCTTGAAATTTTTTTTACTTCCTCCCTCATCATGTTGGATTAAGATGAATAAATATGGAGTGACTTTTGGTAGTCCTAAGCTTGCAGGTTGTGGATGCGTTTTCAGAACCTCTAGAGGATTTGTTAAGGTGTGCTACGCTATTCTACCCTAAAGTATGTTTTACTTTCGAATCTGAGTTGGTTGGTGCTATCTATGCAATTATTTATGTTTCAACTTTTGGATAGAGACGGTTATGGTTGAAAAGTGATTATATTTATGTGATGGTCATTCTTCGTTCTAGATCTTAAAAAGGCCATTGGCGTTGACGCATTACTTGAGATATATGTTTAAATTTAATCGATCAGATGAATTTTGTTGTCACTCACATTTATTGGGATGGTAACCGGGTTACAGATTGCTTGCGTCTAGAGCCTTTAGTATAGATACTCCAACTTGGTGGTGGAATGCTCTGAATTTTTATTCTTCATTTATTTTTATGATGTTTATAACATGTTTTCTTTTAGGTTCTGTTAATTTCTTTTCTTTATATTTTCTTTTGTCGAATATTTTATTTTATTTTAATAATATATTGGGTTGAGATAAATGATGAGGGTGTTATAGAGATGCCTTCTTGGTTGAGATGTTGTAGTGTATCTACTGATTCTTATCACTAATAGCCTTTATAAAAAAAGTAAAAGAAAATAATACACGTGCTGTGAAACTTCATTGGTGAGATGAACAGTGATATAGAGAAATGAAATAGATATATTAAGCCAGTTGTAAGAGATTAGAATATTTGTAGATCAATTAAGTTTTACACCAAGTATATTTGACTAAGTTGAATGTCGATCATATATATATTGACATGTCACAACTCAAAAAAAATTTCATTTTTTTTAAATAATGAGTTATTCATATAAATACTTTTTAAGTTTTTAATTTTTCAAATATTTATAATGAATCACAATCGGTCTGTTAAATAAATTTAGTTTAAAAATTTGATAAGTATAAACTATTCTTAAGTATGTAGGTGATGTTTGGTTTAAATGAGTAGAAAATAATGGTATAAAATGATAAATAAAATAGAAAAGTGAAGTATATGAGGAAGAGAAAATGATCCACAGAGAAAATGAAAGAGTGAGAAAATATGAATTATGAACAGAATGAGAACTGCATGAACGAAATATAGGAGTGATAGTTCATGTCCCCATGCAAAAGTTATTCTCCAAGCCATATAAATTAATTAGTAACTAAACATAAGAATGACTATTCATAAAACAATACAAATTAATTAGCAACTAAATATAAGAATGACTATTTATTAAGAAATCACAATGTATGGAACTTTAAGGTTTTAGGTCTTTATTACACAATTAGTAATTTTGATATAGAATTTGTTTAAATCTTCAATAATTGAAATCTGAAGAGGTTGGACTATCACTCATGCAATGTAATTTAACTATTGATCACGACTATTTTTATTATATTTGATTAAACTATCATTTTTTTATTTTAACAGTCAAGAAATCCGCCTTATACATTTAAGAGTTATGAAACTTTGAATGTGCACCTCAAAAAAATCAAATCTTGATTGATGAGGAAACAAAGCTCCTCTACTTACCAATTGGACTGTGCTAGCATTTCAACCAGTGAGCAATAAGATCATATATGATATACTTCCCAATATTCTTTTAAGATATGTTGAAAATTAATACTGAAATTCCAAAATTACCCCCGCACATGAATAACAATGATCTAGGGCTGTTATGTAAATATAGAAAACAAAAGGGGGCAAACAAGTCATGGGAAATGGCCCTACCACATAAGGGTAAATTTTCTAATTTAACTTTATTTCTGTTTTGCACCTTTTTCAACTTTCTGTGGGGATAGGGTGGGGTTAATCATATATTGGACGGTGAAAAAAGGGAAATTCCAACTAAGCATTCAGATTCAGTTTCCAACTGTCCAGACATCATATGGGGAGAGTTCACTCACCTACTGCTGATTCCACCTACACCTGCCTCCTTCAGAAGCATGTCACGGTTGACCTTCGCAACAGTCAAGAATCCAACGGTGAATATGGCATGTTAACTGTAGGAGCTATCTAACGTGCTGGGCATAAACGATTAGCCCACAGGGCCACAACGTGGGTAATTGGTCCCCCACTTTCGAATCTTTTTTTTTTCTCTTTTGAAGTTGATAAGAGCACAACATGGTCCTTTTCTCAAATAAAATAATGTAAGAATGATCTAAAGTGATTTCCGTAACATTTTAATGTCCAATTTTCATTCTTTTCAAATGAATTGGGACTCAATCTACATGGAAACCACACCTATAGTAATTAATTCTCTTTAGCAAAATCAATTTTAGATCATAAGTGGCTTGCCCACCTTGGATAATGTTATATTTCACAACATATAACTATAATTTAGCATCACATTAGACTTATATGTGATCTCACATATCTTATGAAAAATTATACATTTCATGAATATTTAATTTTAATTTAACGGGAAAATTTTCTGTTTTAGAAGATGATTATCAAAATGACCTTAGAAAGGTGTATCAAGATAAAATATACTGACAAGAACGACCTAAAAATCATAATTGCTTGTCATTAAACAAAATGAAAACTACAAGGCGGTGACTTAATTGGTTAGATCTTGAGTTTATTCTTCGAAAGTCGTTGATTCGAGCATGTGCATGGATACCGATGATTACCTGGCCGGTTCACCCAAGGCTCATTAGATCAGTAGAGCGATGGTTCATGCACGAATACCTACATTACAAAAAGGAAATACCAAAAAAAAAACCTTGTAAGTTTTAGTAATTTGATGATTGTTATAGGCGTTCCATGACTACCTTTAATGTGACAACACATCTCATACTACACCGAGAAGATTATGTCAGGAGAAGGTTTTAAGGCTCGACCACCTAAAAGGAGGAAGCCGACCCCACCTAGTCGTCACCCAAGAAGATCGGGTTACACCGACCCGAGTAGATGAAGGGCAGTGAAAATAAAGCCCACGAGAAGAGCTCGGTTGTCTCTCAGTGTCAGTAGCATCATTGCCTGCCGAAAGTAACATTTCACTTGATGTCCTCCCATTAGACCCGAAACACCCAACACGTCTAATCGTCATGATGGATGTGAGATCAGCCTCCGACTAGTCACTTCGAAGATACATCAACATTTAATAACCACCACTTTATGCCAGCTCGGGGAGATAGCGGCATTAAAGACCGCATCCAATATATCCCATCAAGGGGAGTTGAAGGCTTCCCTCACACGCTCCCGAAGATTCTTTTACACATTTCCTCCCTTAAGGTCTTTAGATATAAATACCCCACCTACTCCAGAAGAATGTAAGCAATTCTCCCCTTAGAAAAACTCTGCCCAAATTATACCAGGATATTAACTTAAGCATTGGAAGTCCTAAGGTAAGGAAAGCACCACCGGTTCTCCTCGCTCTTTGGGTTATTTATTTATGTTTTGTAGATTTCCAAGCTGAGAGGATTTTTGGTCGCCAAAGGGAGAGCACATATTCATATTTTTTAGATTTCCGGCTTCAATAGTTGGCGCGACATGTGGAGACACATCAAAACCATCCACTATTCAAAACACTTGAGCCCGTTGTTCCTCTATAAAGAGAAAATGAGTCTGACATCCTCGTCCCGCTCTGACGAGGTACAAGACGAGAGAAGGGACCCATCATCCTCCTCGTCGAGAAAAGAACTTTGTTGTGGTGATCCCACAACAAGAGAAGAATGATATGGTGGTCGCACCGCCTAAGATGACTAGGGCGTATCATGAGTCTGGACTAACATGTTTCTATTCCTCGAGTCCCGCCTCGGGTAAAACAAGAAAAGGAAGACCGTGTCAAAATTGATACACTAGCCCACGGATTAAGTCTAATCCAATGCTCCTGTTATAAGACAAGAATAATCACAAGACCTCTTACACTAGTTTCACTCAAGGGGCTTAGGCTTTTAATGGTGGAATATGCGAGCATGCTTTTCCTAAGCATTCATATGGAACAGATAGACCTACAAGAATAGAGGCAACCAGGAAAAGGCCATGATCGGCGAACTTCCCAGAGGGCAGACTAGGGATGAATCGGAAGAATCGATGGGATCAATTGTTCCCCCACCAGAGCAGCAAGAATAAATAGTTTAGAACGAAGTGATGTTTAATCCCAAACAGAATGGAGAACTCTTGGGTTCCACCAAGAAAACAAAATTGATCTTTAGGAAACCCAGCGTGTCAGACCCCAATAGAACATGGAAGGCGGCAGATTTGAAGACAGAAGACTCGGTGGTCCTCGGCGCCTCACCTCGACCCCCCAGTCAGAGTGAAAAAGTTAATATCCCCTTTAATGACCAGTATCGAGGTATGGCGGACACTGATAGGCCATGTACACAACAACGTTTGTCAAATAAAAAATTGACTCTCCCACAAAGCGCGGCAAAGGAAAAAGTGATGTCTGGCTTGCATTCTAGCTCGCCATACGAGAAAAAGAGCTCTAGTCAGAATAGAAATGCTTGGCTATACTCTAAAGCATCAAAAAGTGATGTCTGACTTGCATTTTAGCTTGCAGATGAGATTAAAAAGTGATGTATGGCTTGCATTTTATCTCACAGAAGGAAAAATGAGGTCTAACCAAAGTAGAAATGTCTGGCTAGACTCCAAAAAGTCAAAAAAAAATGATGTATGGCTTGTATTTTAGCTCATCAGGTGGGATTAAAAAGTGATGTTTGCCTTGCATTTTAGCTCGCTAGACGAAAAAATGAGCTTTAGTCAGAGTCAAAATTAGTGGCTAGACTTTAAAACATCAAAACGTGATGTTTAGCTTGAAATTTAGCTCATCAGATGAGATTAAAAACTAATGGCTGACTTGCATTTTAGCTCGTCAGATGGAAAAATGAGCTCTAGTCATAGCATAAATGCCTGACTAGACTCCAAAACAAAAAAAAATGATGTCTGACTTGCATTCTAACTCGCTAGAGGGGAAAAGGTTCTAGCCGAAGCAGGAATACCCGGTTGGATGATAAAAATAAAAGTAGTCTGGCTTGCACATTAGCTTGTCCGATGAGAAGCGAAGACCATTCAAGCTTGAGGCAGGTCCGCCTGAGTAGACCCCCTAGGGGCAACGCCCAAAGAATATTCAAAAGTAAAGCAGGGTTGTGTGGTCCGACCTCCCTCAAAGGGGCAAACCTAAAAGTAATGAAGTAATAAGGATCAATTCATTACTTAAGGCCCACTAAAGCTTGGGGTTAGGACAATTTTGCAACTTAGGTCAACAAACATTAGTTTTTAGAACAGATTAAGGTCTCATCCGAATTAAATTAAAGCTCGATGGAAGTAAAATTGAGCTTCATTTTACTTAAGGATCAATTACTTAAATGCTTTCTTTGCTTAAAGTTCGTCCAAGCTCGGGACTGACAGACAAGCTTATGCAAATGCAAAGGTTATAACAGAGGAAATAAACAAGAATAGAACCAAAAGCAAGGGAAAATGAGAGCCATTAAAAGCTAATTTCATTCTTTTTAAGAAGAGGAAAATGTTACAAATAGAAGAGAAGGAAAAGTTATAGAAACCCCCTCCTCAGGCAGAGGGCGAACCCCCTCCTCAGGCTAACCTAAAAGTAAAAGAGACCCTCAAGTCCGGGCCGTTGGTCTTAGGGTTTTCACAGCTTTTTTGAACTCTTTTAAGGTCTTGAAGGCTCTGGTCGCCTTTTGCCCGAGAGCTCGGGCTCACGATGACTTATTACGATGCCCTCACCAAGTTGATCCGAAGGGGAACTTAATCTGCGTCATCGTAGTAAGGTTTCAATCTCTCCTACAGAGTGAGAAAGAGTAGGGAACACTCATGCTCGGGCTCAAAACCACCATGAAGGCTACGAGTGGAAGAACTATTACACCTACCCATGAAGCATACTGGCGTAAGTTGATGAAAGATATAAAGAACAGATGTGGTAAAAGATGGGAATGGTGTATGGATGTGCAAATTTTTTAAGAATTGAACCACATCAGTTTGGTCGGTACTTCTTCTATGGTAATTATAATTGGTTCGATTAATTTAAATAACGAAATTTTTTATTTGATTATATTTTACAATAAACGTGTAATCAGTTCGAACCGATTACAACCATCTTTATATATATATAGTGTTGAATGTTGATGTTTTTAATTTAATTATTTTTACTATTTTTTTGGAAGTTTTATAATTGTAGTCGAACCGGTTACACGTAATTGAATCGAACAGATTACTTCGATTTCATTTGATTCAGTTCTTTCGGTTACATCGATTCAGTTTGGTTCAGTATTTGAAGTAACCGGTGAATTCAATTCGATTATAAAAATATCTTATTAACCGACTGAATCAAACCGTGCACACCCCTAAAATGGTTAAGCTTAAGGTAGGAGATGAATTGTGGTCGGTAAAGCTGCTTCATTACGGATCAAAGGTCAAGACTACCAGCTAGGTTGTAAATATTTTCAAAGGGATTTTACAACTATAAGCCGCAACCAACAAAAGCAAAAGGGTTCACCACATATGATCATCGACGACAAGAAAGCCTCCGCAAACTAAACACCAGTGACTTTGAGGCACGGTATTTAAAAGACAACAGAGAGGCAAGTGACAATCATGTAAAGGAAAATCAGAAAAGTATTGAGAGGAAGCCTCTAAAATGAAAGAGATCCCAGAGGGGGGAATGACTACTGTTCTCGCAAGAAGGAAAGAAGAATTGGGGACAAGGACAAGGGTTGATGAAGATTTTAACTCTCTTAGGGAGGCGAGGATGAAGAAAATGAGAAGAGAAACTAGCTATTTATAGGCCTTGAATAAGGAAACCGCTCATTAAATGAGCATTAAAGTAAGCCACGATAGCGACCATTGAGACAATCTCAAGCCCAATGAATAGCCGTTTCGTGAACACATGAGACAATTTTGGAAAACCAAACGCCATTCACATATCCGCAGGAGTGAAGCGATACATTAATGAGTCAGGCCTCTCAATTTTTGACTTTTACCCTCCTTTGTACGAATCCATGCACCATCATTGCCATACTCCTAAGGAATCATTGGCCTTGAATTGTGATAAAGGTGTGGAAATGCACGCGCACGGACGAGTCATGACAAAAGATGGACAGGCAATTAATCCTCTTCACCATGGGCCACCCAACTGAATGAGAAAGTACAAGTGTGGTTTACCAGGATGAACAAAGCTCTTAGCTTCACACCACATAAAGTTAGCTGAGACAAGGAACCTTGATAAAGAAATCTTCAGACCTGGGCGAATAGGGCCTCCCAAGTCCTTGACTGGTGTAACTGTTATATGCGTTTCCTGACTACCTTTAAGGTGGCAACATGCATCACACTACGCCGACATGATTACGCTAGGAGAAGGTTTTAGGGCTTGGCCACCCAGAAGGAGGAAGTCGACCCCGCCTGGTCGGCTCCTAGGAAGATCAAGTTACACCGACCCGAGCAGATGAATGGCAGTGAAAATAAATCCCTGAGAAGGGATCGGTTGTCTCCCAGTGTCAGCATCATCATTGCCCGTCGAAAGTAACATTTCACGTGTTGTCCTCACATTAGGCCTGAACACCCAACAGGTCCAGCATCATGATGGGCGTCAGATGAGCCATTGAGAAAACTTTGTCAATATTTAATAACCACCACTTTATGTCAGCTCGGGGAGACAACGACATTAAAGATCACATCCCATCAAAGGTAGTTGAAGCTTTTTCCACACACTTCCTCCCGTAAGGGCTTCAAGTATAAATACTTCACTTGCTCCAGAAGAAGGTAAGCCATTCTCTCATTGAGAAAACTCTACCAAAATTATACCAGGATATTGGCTTAGGCATCAGAGGCCCTTAGACGAGGAAACCAACCGTGATTCTCCTCGCTCTTTGAGTTCTTTGTTTGTGATTTACAGATTTTCAGGTTGAGATGATTTCTAGTCACCAAGAGGAGAACACATATTCATATATACTAGTTGAGATTTTCGGCTTCAACAATGATATTGTACGAGCAATATGTGAAATCAAGATGGGAAGAAAGGATAAAAAAATTACTTATATACTTTAGTTACATGTTTCCGCTGTTAAGCTTCAAATAAAAAGTGGTCGAAATTATGAAATTATGAGTCATAAACTCTATGATTTAATGCTCATTTATGCACTAATTTAAGGTTTATCATTGTCATTATTCTTTTTGAAGGATTTATCAATTCTTATAATTAAGTTAACAATTCTATTAATTAAGTTACTTTAAAGTCAAGTTTCAGACGGTAATAAATTTCCTTCCGAAAGAATTTCTTTTTGGGAATTTGTATTCTTTGCTTGAGGGGAAAGAGAATAATTTCTTTTATCATCGATGCATGATGTTTAGTGGGATAGATTATGTGCTGTCGCAATGATGAAAATATGAATTCTCTTCTCATTTTCCCCTCTTATTATGTGTTTACCTAATAAAAAATTTGCCATAATATCCTAATTGTTAATGACTTAATTTCACTAGTAAACTAAATAATTTACCCATGTTATCAGATTAAATAACCTTTTAACTATTAAATTAAATAAACCAATTTGATAATAATGCGATAAAATATTTTAATTATTTAACTGATTTTATTATCCAATTAAATAGTGTATGTGAATTGTCAACTCAAATAGATTATTTTAGTTATTACTAATTTATGTAGGACACTATAATGATATATTAAAATTAAAATAATATAAAAGTGTGAATAAAAGTTTATTTTGCAATGAAATATTTGGGTAAATATAACGATCATTTAGATTTTTGACTATTAGTAAATCAATAATATTAAAAAAAAATTGATTCCGATTTCTAATACTTAAGTAAACACTTCAATAAAATTTATTATTCATTTTCTCTTTCATTCTTGCTTTCCTTCTATTATGAATCCATTTTAAATCTATTGTGGTGTGAGAATCAGAATAAAAGAAGAGGAAAAAGAATGAAATGGAAAATGAGTAGTAAAATTTAGTAACTATCAGGAAATAGAATCAGAACTTTTTTTAATATCTTTGATATATGTTCTAGTAGCAAGAATCAGAATAATCATTTACTAAAAAATCCAAATTGCAATCAAAGTTTTTTCACACTTTTAAATTCATTTAGTTTTAACATATCTATAATGTATTTTTAAAATAAATTTGTAATAATTAAAATATTTTTTAATTTACTAACTAAAATAATTTGGTAAAAAATTAAAAACATGATAATGTCTTGAATTCATTATTAGTTACTTTGAAATTAATAATGTAATTAATAATTTAAAATATTATTTCATTCACACATTAAAATAATTTATTTAATTTCCTAATTAGAAGTGGAGAACTTTATGTAAATTTATTTGACGTTGGAGGCTACTTCTATAATTGTATCTAGAGCTTGGAGGGTAATTTCATGATATTAAATTTAGATGGATAAGGTGGGAGAGGGAATTTAGTTCACTTGCATTGGAAAATATTATTTTTCCTTTTGTAAGTAAGTAAACACATGAAAGAGAAAGGGAAATGAGAATTCTCTTTACTTCCTTTTCTTTTAACTTTTAGTAAACATACCATTTGCCTTTGATATCAGATTGAAAATAAAAAATTTTCAAAATAAAATTATGTGAATATGATTGTAGGAACCTAAAATGTCTAGAAAATTAATATTGCTCTGTAAAGTAACAATTGAGAATGAGATGATATAATGGTGAAAATGTTAAACTAATTTATTTGTTTAGATGAAATGTTGTTATAGATAAAAAAAATTTGGTTGAAGATGCCATACATCAAAATACCTATCAATTCTGGGGCTTATCAATATTTTCTGAAATTAGGGTATTTTCACATTTTAGATGCTTAAAAATTCTCAAAAAAATTTCTCATAGCAAATAAGAGTATTTCTCACTTTTCTTTACATTCCAAATATTTAAACGAAGATTCCCTCAATCATCTTTTTAAGTATTTGATATATGAAGTTATAATGGAATCAATCAAACACAACCATAAGTTCCTCTTCCTCCCATTAGATGGAACGTACTTTTGAGCTCTCTGTAAAGTAAATATAATATATTGAGTGAGAATAAATTTCGTAGGAAATTAAAAAAATGTATTGGATCCTCCTGGTCTCCATACTTCATGGAAGACGTAAAAATTGTTCTAGAAGTTAGTTCATTCTGTCCATCTATATTTCTCTTCAATCTATGTTTCTTTTCGATCTCTTGGTTCGCCCTATATTTTTTTTAATCATATTATAATTTTTTTTATAATTGAATCAATATGTTTATTTGAAGTAATTCTTAAATTAAATTACAATTCTAATTTGCATGCAATTCTAATTTATAATTTTTTGATCTAATTGAATTGCAGCATAAAATAATTCTAACTTATAATACAATAATTCTAACAAGAAATAAAATTACTTTCATATGCTCCTATGAATGAAATAAAAAAAATAAAAGTCATTTATTTCTCTCTCATTTTATTAATTTAATTAAAATTAACTTTACTTAAATTTTGTCAATGTAGCTCGGTCTCTCTTTTTGATATCTCTCTCTCTCTCTACATTTCCAGGTCTCGGTCTCTCTCTACATTTTCAGGTCTCAGTCTCTCTCTTTCCATTTCACACTAGTAGTATTGGAATTTAGATATGTTATTGGTCTGTGTTAAATGTTATTTTCTAAAGTCGTGTTATTTTCTAAAACATATTAAACTCGTCACTTTTTGTGAAGTTTCTGGTGAGTCTCTCTCTGTGCTCTGTTCATTCCCATATTTTCCTTCTCTGTTCTCAATCTCTAGTAGAAATTATTGATAATTGAAAATTGATACATAGAATTATTGATAATTGAAAATTGATAGATAGAATTATTGATAATTGATAGAAATCTTGAGAATATGATTTGTGGTTGAATATGATAATTTTTAGCATTGTTCTTCAAAGTCTGATTTGTGGTCAATGTTTATTAGGAATCTAATTTATGGTTGAATGTTTATTATGAATCTGATTTATGCTAATGGAAAAAATTTCAAAAGAAAATCAATGGAATTGGTGGATTCGCATTCATAGCCTTTTTTTAGTTCCAAACAAAGTCGTCTTGAGATCGACTTGAAAAATCTACCTTCAGATCCTGAATTACGTATTCGAATAACAGATTATCATCCAAATGACCGAGATGAAGTAGGAAGAATTTATATTCAAAAGAGTCATATTCAACCTTTCAACCATAAGTCCCGAAGGAATTGTCGATCCAATCCTGAATGGTTTAAAGAATATGCTAATTGGTTGGAATATAATATAGAGAAAGATGCAACATTTTATTTATGTTGTTATCTATTTGGAATGCCTGGTGGAAAGCACTCAGGCGGGGATTCTTTTACAAACATGCTTTCTTTGCTTGGAAGAAAAAGGATATGTTGAACATTCATGTTGGAAGCACTATAGTGCTAATAACCAAGCTAGGATGAAGCATTAGGATTTAATGAAATGAGAATAACATATTGAAACCTTTATTTGTAAACAAACATATCAATAAAATAAGACCGCTTAGATGCATCACTTCAATGCATAAGACATTCTTCGTCAAGGGCAAAATTTTAGAGGCATTAGAAAAAGGTGAAATCCAAAGTGGGCAAGACTTGAGCCGAGAAACTAGTCTCCAACGAGCTAGGGATACATGTTGGGGATCCCATTATCGCTCACTTATCGATGTGATTTTAATATTTTCCTCTATAGTTGATGTCTTAGAGTTTGTGACTGATGAAGCACTAAAGATGGATGAAAGAACTCAAGGAACCACATACCATTCATCCATATTTGACACCATGTTTGTCATAACATACCAAAACTTCACTTTACATCATAGGGTTTGTGCATTGGTCTATATACTAGTAAAAATAACATTGATATTGCCAATTGTAGCTGCCTCAGTAGAAAAATGGTATTTTTCTGCAATGAAGTTCCAAAAAAATTGACTATGCAAATGGATGTTGGATCAATGATTACTTGGTTACCTACAATGAACAAGGTGTATTTTATACTATTGAGAATGAAACAATCATAGAACGGTTTCAAATTATGAAAATTCGTTGAGGATAGTTGTTGTTTTGGCCTGAAAACTACCACATAAATTTTCATGTAATATCCCTATGGTTCGATGCTCCTCTCCGAATGGCGATTTTGGTCGAAAACTGTAACGGTGATCTTCATGCACTATTCCCTCTAAATGGGGCTCCTTGTGTCATTCAAGTTTGCAAGAAACACAAACAAAGAACTTCAAAATGAGAATAACTAGGGGTGATTTCCTCGTCAAGGAGCCTCCGATGCTTATATTAGTCGATGGTCGATCTCTTGGAGTAACTTTCGTGGGTAGGCATTACTTTTTGGCGATTAATAGATATATTTATACCTGAGTTTTTTGGGGCGGAAGAAGCGTGTCGAATCTTGGAGGCGTGTTGGAGAAGCTTCACGAGACACGAAGCCTATCATTGTCGGTCGTCAATTGGACGGAAGGGAGGTGATTTAACATAAGGTGATAGGCTTTTAATGTTGAAATGACTGTGCGGATGCTATCCTAACACTTTGTCATGGTGATTGGATCTGTGGGGCGCTACTTTCAACTAGTAATGATGACTTCTTGCTTGGAGTCGCCCGAGCTCCTCTTGGTAATCTGCTACTCTTTCTTGTGAACACGAGCTCCACAGTGTCGCAGATGGAGCTGGTTCTTTTCTCTCGGAAGTTCCTCTGCCATGAGATTCTCATCGTGGTGACACGCGTCGTCTCCGTCACTGGTTATCGGGAAACACCCATAATAGTTGTAATTTTTGTGGTTTCAATGACAATTGTAAACTTGAATTTTAATGAAAAGTTGTCAAATGTGATTTTATGTCTTAGTATTTCTTTTTCTCTCTCTCATGCATGTGTGTGTGTGAGTATACGCCTATATACTAGAATAATATAAAAAAACATCATGAATAGAAACAAGATCGAAATCAGTGACTTCCACTGAACTCGAGTCATAGCTTTTCCCCTATGGGGCGGGGATGGGGAATGGACTACTATATACGTCCCCACCCCATACCTGTGTGAGTTTATTTACAATCGTCTCATACCCACCCTTATCACCCATTTATTTACCAAAATCTCAACCTTTTAGGGGTGGGCCCCCTAGATTTAGGACCAGTGGGTGATTTTGACATTTCTAAGATCAAGAGTTAGTTGGTGATTGGTTGGGTTATGTTTTTTTTTCTTTTGGGGTTTTGATGGCTTTTGCAATTTTTTGAATTTCGCTTGATTTACTGTTACTGCTTGATTTGGTTCCCTTTTCTGCTTGCTATGAAAAATTTGATTGATTGATACGAGTTGATTTTCTGTTACGATAAATTGACGAAATAATAGTTGGTTCAATAGTTTCTTCAACGACCGCAATAGCTATAACAAAATTTTTGGTAATGATCTAATATTGACTTAATGTTTGCTTGATTTACATGACTCTTGATGCCATACTTGTATGAGAAGTTTGGGAAAAAGAACAAGGGACCCATTTTGTAGAAGAAAGTGAAGGTGTGTGTATGAGACGAGACAAGACGATTTTTAACATTTTTTGCCCATCCCGTGATGGGATAATATTTTTTAATCTCGTCCCATCTCGCGAGAAGGACAAAAACTGAGCTGGACGGGTCATAACGATTCACGATTTTGGACGGGACGAGACGAGATGACAATATGTTAGGCCATTGTAGATTTTTGGGCATTTATAGAATTTGTTTTTGAATATTTTATGTTAAAATTGAGCTGAAATTCTAAGTGCTAAAAATAAAAATAAAAAGTTTAAAGTTAAAAAGATTAAAGGTTAAATTTTAAAACAATAAAGGTCAAAAATAGAAAAATATTTTTTTAGGCTACTTATAAAGTCATGGGGACGGGACGAGATAAGTTGATTTTTTGCCGTATCCCCATATAAGTGAGAAACTAAACGGAATTTTCGGGATGACTGCACACCCCTAAGAAAGTCAATATTTGAATACCATAGTACTCTTAATTATTTACGCCAAATAACTAATTTAGTTACGACACATAAATGGGACACTTTAATTGACACCGGGTAACTAGTATAATTATGATATGTAAATCATTGTTAGTTATATTTAAATCATGTATTTATTTTATTATGTAAAGAACATACATATCTTAATGAGTATGAAGAAAATTCACTTACATAAGATAATAATTTATTAAATATAACTATATTTTAATATCACTTGTTAAATAAGTTTTGTCACATTTAGTTTAAATGTCACATTTATAATGTATACAATTTATTTACCTATAAAATTTAAATTGACAACATGCAAAACTGAAAATCTCATTTGCAGATAGTAAATTTTAAAAACATTTTAACTTCATTTTATCAATTATTTGCTTTAGTCAAATGTCCACCCATGAATATAAGAACCCCAATTACTTTTCAATAGAAAGAAAGCATGTCGGTCTGCTTCTTTGCCCACTCTTCTTTGGTACTTTCATCGTGGTAATGTCTTTTTTATGTATGTCCGGAACATAAGTGTGGTACTTGTTATAATTGATCCAATGGATATTATAGAGAATAAATTTGTTATCTTAATCAAGATAATTTTATCTAGTTGCTTTTCATTTTCATATTTTAATCAATAACGTCATTTATGTCTTACAGCTAGAACTGATGGGACTTGGAGGTCCTCCGAATGAGCATGAAGATGATCACAACCAATAATTGTGACTTGCTTGTAACTTATATGCTGGAAGAAACCTTGGAGAATTGAAAATTGTTAGAAACTGAAAATCTCGTTTACAAATAGTAAAAAAAAGCCGATCATTGGCTAGGAGCTCTAGCCGTCAATGAAGCTAAAGCTACATATTAGTCCATTCGTAAATTACAAGCTGGTATTTTCTTTCTTGGTGGTTCGACATTTATTCCTCATCTTATTTTTTTGAATAAGACCTATCACATCATCTCAGCTAACTCTTCATAATACCTTAAAAAGAAAGTGAGCAGTGAATCATACATTTCTTCTTGACTCTCATCAACTACCTTCCGTCTACAATCTTACAATCTTGACAAAATCCCTTGGAATTAAGAAAAAAGAAGCGTTGTCTAATCCAATCAACTGCGTAAGTCATAGTGCGCATGCTCTTTCCTCTATCTATATGAGAGAGACTCTATCAAGATCTATGGACCTTCCCAACATCAAAACGAGACAACATTAAAATATGCCACCCATGTGACGCATTCTTTTTTACAAACATCCCACCACTAAATGATGAACTTTGCCAAATCATAAGTATAAAAAACAGTTACTACTTTTGTTTTTGTTGTTTTTTTATCATTAACCTTACTGAATTTAGTTAATAATTTACAACCTTACTGAATTTAATTACTAATTATGTGTAGATGAGGTATAGACTGTTTTGATGACCAACTAGTAAATAGTAACTATACTGTTACAAATGTATATGAACTAACTAATATTATTGACAGAGTAGACGACTTCTTTAGATTGTGTTAATCAAGTGTTTACATGTTCATCCCCCAACCAAAAAGGAAAAGAAAAGAACCAATACTTAATAAAATCTTGATTACCAAAACCTGCAAGGTTTATCTTAATCGAACCTAAGAAATAAGCTTCAGAAACTAGTGATAATAAGTACTATAGAACCTATTGTCTAATTATCAAATAGGCTAAAAAAAGTCCCTAACTAGATTTGTTTGTCAGTAAGGGGTTTAGCTCGAAACTCTACTATGAGGAGCTCAAACTAGATGGGAGCCGTTCGGGTGAAACTCATTCTAAGTGTTCTGTCTTTGAGAAGAATATCCATGTATACGTGTTGCTTTTGTAGGCAAAGAACAATTGCTTCACCAAAAATTAAGTGTTGGGACTTGGAGGTTGAATCTCCAAAAGCTCCGTAGTCATAAGTCTAACAAAAAAACAAACAATTTCACCCTAAAGGGCAAGAAAAAAGCAAAATAGTTTTAGCTACAATCTTCTTACTACTTTAGAAAAGGGGAAAAAGACAGAGAGAGGGTTTGATCATGCAAAAGCAGGAAGCGAATCTCAATGAAGGCATTCAGAAGCCATAACCCAACAAAAGAACTCAGAATAAGATAAGCTTGGCAAACTGGGAAAATATTAAAAAACAATCAAATCATTGAGTTATAAAACAATACCTTTATTTTCCTAACAAGGTAGGAAAGATTTCCATCATCAAAAGGAAGCATGCCATAAAGAAGAACTTACAGAGGAAAAAAACGACCATCGAGCTAGGATCCAAACCGTCCTAATACGAAAATAAAGATATGTAACATTTTCTTTCAAAAATATCAAGAAACCTCCATTTCGTCATGGCAAGACTGTCCATATTGTTTTCGTTAATTGCCAAAAGGAAAGAAGGGAACAAAAGAACACAACAGGCCGATATGCCCATAGGGTGTTAACAGTCTAATTTCCTGCATAGAAACATATTTTGTGGATGTCAGTGCTTGGATGTGGCTTGGAGCTTAGAGATCATCTTCCTCTTCCATGCTAGCTTGAGACTTTTGTTACTTTTATAGAAAAAGAATGGATCTTGAGAAGGGATTGTTAATACACACTTTTTGTGCCGTATTGAATTTTGAAAGAGTAATTAATTTGCAGTGTCACCTAAAACTAATTCTTCAATAGACATTGAGGACGACACTGTGGTTGCTGCACTGGGGAAGCTGCTGTACAATTTTGCTAGACAGTGGGTTGATTGCTGCCCTGGGGAGTTGCTGTCCATTAGAGATGTGGTTAATTGTTGTACAATGACTGGAATGGAAGGTGTTTTCCGTCATCCAATAGCAATGACACATGTCTCTATACTCAGAGATGTCCGCTGCTCGGGCTCGACAAAGCTGTTCGGGGTTATGCCCTCAAAACATCTGTATTGACATTTTGATATGAAATTTAAAGAGTATTACATTTTTCTTATAATTGTTCTTTTAAACTATTGTTGAATAATTTATATAAATATCTGAAAATTACATATTCATTAATGTGACTATGATCTTGTATTAGTACGAGAGAATTAAGATAATAAATAATAAAAAAAATTATCAGCAACATATTAAAATATGAAATCTTTAATGAATGGTTGCTAGTACGGTTCACTAAGCATTATGAATGCGTGTGACCTAGATCCGAATCATTGATGTGAATAGACATCTTAGTGAATATATTTTATATAATAAGATTGTATATGACAGGACCGATGTGAATTAATATCTTATTAACGTGTCGTATATTATAAAGATTTAATGCACATCAATTCGAATATCATATGTAGATCAGTCTGAATCCCGAGTAGTCATGAATTCCTATGCATGTCTACTTGATCTTTTGATTCACTCGTTAATGTCTGTTTGTTAATCAGGCTAGTGACTTTATTTTAAAGATTCAGTGATATGGATGGCTGGGGACATGATCTTACAAGAATTGAAATCTAAACTTTCCTAACGAATTATATATTGGTTCCCTTAAGTGTTAGTTTCTGGAACTGAATGGTTATTGAGCTCAAATTTATAATAAGATTATAAATAAACCATTTATTAGTGGTAATTAGAAGGGTAAATGATAATTTTGACCAATTCTAATTTACGAACCAATAATTGGAGGACAGAACTCTAAGAGTGGACTACATGAGAATACTCTCTAACTACATTCTATAATCTCTAAGAGTGCAATTTCATATTTATAGTGGAGTAATAATGGAATTAATAAATAAGATTATTTAATTACATAGTTTAAGTAATAATGTGGTTTATTAGAGTTTAGGATTAAAGGTCCATTGTCCCCAAGTCACCTCTATACTATACTGTCTAGGGTGTGAATATTTCAGGATATGAGAGAATGACTGACTTATAAAAGAAATTTTTATTCTAGAGCAAGTACATAATTATGAGATAATTATGTGTGATTAATTAATTAGAAATTAATTAATTGAATTATTTNAATTAATTAAATATGTTATTTGTGAAATAACAGATAAATTAGTTGATAAGGATAATCAAATATGTTAATTTTTAATTAACTGATATCTAGATAATTATCTGATTAAAATAAATATTTAATTCATAGTAATTGTCACGTGTTAATTACTGATATAGTATCAGAAATTGACATGGACTAATGTGGTGCCACGTGACATTACAGTAATGAGTGTACAACGCTGTAGTGCCATGTGGCACTTCATGTGTGCACAATTGCAGTGAATCCCACTGCAATTGATAGTTTTACAATTAAATATTTTTCAGTTTATCCCAAAAAATCTGATATGTCATTATCTAGAATATATAGATATATTATTCAAATGGCCTTAGGTGGTTGAAAGAAGATGAGAGAATCAGTTGATTAGATCATATGTTCGTCAATCAAGAGTTGAATTGAGAACACGATAGATGTCCGAAAGATTTTCTTATGTGATTAAACATTAATCAAATCTCTAAAAGAATAATATCATCATGTTCTTTTAGAGAATCGTCTCACTAAATTCTTTTTCAGTAGATATCTAGATTTCATGTGTTGAGAACCTCTAGGGAAAGAAAAAATGTCTTGTAATATTCTACGTGCCCACACACATGTCCTAGTGCGTTGAGGATTGATTTGGAAAATCTTGGTGTGGATCTCAAAGTCTACTGATCATTGGAACGATTTTGTGAGAACGGAGGATCGATCGATTTTTGTAAGGACACTTGATATAGACTACAAGAGGTATATGATTCCTAATCTTATATGTTGTAGATTTAACTAATAAATATATAACGGATCTTGACTGATTGAAAAAAAGTTTTCAATAAAACTTTTTATTTGGTTATCATGGCGTTGCGCAATTTTTATTTTATTAAAAGATTCAATTTTTATTAAAAGTTTATTTTTTTAAAAGGTCATGCGCATCCACGCTTCTACCGTGCACACGCCACGACGACCAATAATGATATCAAAGTGATCTTTATATATTTATATGTAAAATACTGTGTGAGTTTTTTTACATTATTCATATAATATGAGATATGTATGATGATAGATGATTGTGTTTTTTGAGTGTTTGGAAAATAATGAATCGTTAATTGCATAGTGATTATTGAGTTAGACTTTATTTTAATTTTTTCTAGATCTTGTGTAAGCCGAATTGAGGCGTAAATTTTTTGTAATTTTATTTTGAATATTATTGTAATTATTCCGAAGGTGAGAAGAGAAAGAACGCACAAGACGAATGGTAGAGATTTACTGTTCATGTAAAAACATTGTTCATTCACGAAAACACTGTTCATGTTGAAAATTTACTGTTCTTGCAGAGGTGAACAGTGCCGACGGTACTGTACCGACATTGAACAGTGACTGCCGACGTGGCAGGAAGATACCAGCAGTAAGATGAGCAACGGTGGTGATGGGCGGCTACCAGCAGTGAGACGAGCAGCGGTGGTGATAGGCGGTGATCGGAGAGTCCTGTCGTCGGTGACAACTATTGTCACATTTTAGGAAGGTTTTCAACAAACCATGCAACCAATTTTATCACCTAAGTATTTCATTAAAACCTAAACTTTTTTAATTATCCATTTAAATTTTGAAATTAATTTTATTTTGAAATTATTTATTAATTCTTGATTTTATGAAAATTAAAAATTAATAGGTTAATTGAGTTTGACCCAAGTTTGATCAAATCAAATAAAATATTTATTTGACTAAGTCAAAGTCAACTATATTGAAAGGGATAGTTATAGAAATTATTTTAATTAAGAAAAATATTTCTTCCAATTAAAAATGGTCTTGTTCAAAACTTGACGATTATGAAGATGGACATCAGAAGGAGAAGGAAATATTTGAAAAATATGTATTCTTGAAGTCCGCTTTGTAATTTTATTTCTTTATTTCAAGGGTTGTAATTTAGAAATACTCAATAGTCATTCGGTTCATTATTATTTTATTTAATTGTTAAATAATTTTTTAATTATTATGTTTGATAACATGTCAATGTATTAGTCGATCACATGCTATACATGATAATCCCACACAATTTTATTTAATCATGTATCTCATCTGTGGAAATATAATTTATTAGGATTATTCTAATATATTTACATGTATTTTTTATGAAATCAATTGCATATAAACTGCTAGGTTTTAAGTAGTTAAAACTTGATAATCACATCAGACTAAATGTTATAATAACCTTTAGGTTAACCGACTTTAGTAACAGAGTTTTATTAAAGTTTGATGAATATAATTAATTAGTTAATCTAAGTTCACCTAATTATGACTTAGGCGCTTCAGAAAGTTAAATGAACTTAGACCAATGAGATTGGATTAACTGATAATTAAATATTCATATGGTTATTATTTTAACTAGTAATTAATTTAGTATTAATTGATTAGTTAAAATAAAAACATATTATCCTAAAATAGTGAGTGAGAGCTGAAAGTTGACATGTCAATGTAACTTATGGTCTTTGTCATTAGTACAACACCGTGATGTACAGTGAGAGCCTCAAGATGGCTTTGTTTTCATCCCTATAAGGAAGGTTTCGAGTTGTACCAATATCAAGGTTGGACTTCTTAAGAAGATTGGGGGAAGTGATGTAGTTTAGTTTTGACTGACCCTAAACCGGTATATTCTAAATGAAGTCATGAAATCTGAAATGATGGGATACACTCACAAAGTCTCAATGGATAGTTGTGACTTGATCGAACAAGCGATATCTTATTGTTAAAAGAGAAAATATGAGATATTTTAAGTTTTAATTAATAAGGATGAGAATGTCTCATAAACCGTCTGAGGTTAATCTGACCGACCCTAAGACGACACATTAATCGTTGAGTTATTTTATCGTGATTAGTAAATGCTAAATTTATGTGTTTATTATGATTGCATTCATGCATCACATTTATTTTTCGAATTCTAGATATTTATCAATTATATTAAATCATGTATGTTTTAAATTTCAGTTATCAATATTATGTCTATCATGAACAACCATGTTACTGCTTTACTCGCTCTTGAGAAATTGAATAGTGATAATTTCGTACGTTGAAAATAAAAAATGAACTTATGCTGATTTATGAGAACCATAAGTTCGTTTGTGCTGAGGAATATCCTGATGAGCCAGTTGCTAACGCCCCTAAGAATGTTAGGGACAAATATGATGCTTGGATTCTATCAAACAACAAGGCGAAGTGCTACATGCTTGTAAGCATAAATGATGTTCTAAGAACCAAGCATGAAAGAATGGAGACTGACTATGAGATTATGAAATCTTTACAGGCAATGTTTAGGCAGCATTCTGATCAAAGTCATTGTGAGGTCACTAGGAGTTATATGACAACTACGATGAGGAATGGTACTTCTGTTTGAGAACATGTTTTGAACATGATCAACATAATGCACGAGGCAGAAGTTAACATCATTAATGAACGGACTCAAGTTAACATCATACTAGAGTCGCTCACATCAGTTTTTTCTGCATTCACGACCAACTATATTATGAATAAGTTACAATTTAACATGATCCAATTGTTGAATGACCTACATACTTTTAAGTCACTCAACCTTACAATGACCAAAGAAGGCGAGGTAAATGTTGTCGAGCAAAAGCCTTCTTCCAATATTGTTAAGAACCGGAAAAGGAAAAGAATAATGGTAAGCGCAAGAGCAAGAACAAAAGAGTAAAAAAAGTCAATACATCGTCGAAAGCCAAGAAGAACAAGAAAGACAAAAAGCCCAAAAGAAAGTGTTTCCACTGTGGGGTTCTTGAAGATCATTGGAAGAGAAACTGTAACAAGTATCTCTATGAGCTGAAAAATAAAAGTAAATATGATTTATTTGTACTTGAAGCTTGTTTAGTAGAAAAGTGATTTGTCATCCAAAATACACTACAACAAATATGACATTCTACAAGTTTAAGTACAAGATTTTTTATCTTCTCATGTAGAAAACTCCAAACAACAAGGTTTGTTATGAATCATGTAAAACAATTCTTGTAAAAAAGCAAGAATAGAAGGCGGGTGTGAGAATTTAGAGGAGTGTGACTTGATAAAAAAATGCGGGCATGAAAATTCTATTCACGCTCAACATGAATAAAATTTGTAGTCTCTCTCGTTTAGTTATTTCAACTTTTAGATAGAGGGAAGCCAAGAGGGAAAGCAAACCCTAGCCTTTGTCTCTCTCAGCCTGACCCTTCCCTCGCCTCTCTTAGTATAAAGCTGACCCTCGCCTCACCTCGTCTCACCTCACCTCACCTAGCCTCAAGCTTCTTAGGTAAGGTTTCTCTCTCATCTGATTTTGTAAAAATTCCTTCTGCGTCTGATTCATCTAAGGAGATATGGATGAGTGGCGATGGTTCTCAAGATATGTCGAGCTTTGGTTATCGCTCAGCGATGATGGTAGATCTGTGAGATTTTTACTCTCTCAATTTCTTTCTAAAATTTTAGAGTTCAAGTCACCACAAACGCAGAAGGAGAGATGCAAAGTTTGTAATAGAAAGCCTCTCAATGGAGCAGAATGAAGTAGGAAGATGCATTCATCATTGACGATGTTAACCTGTTTCAGAAGCTAGGGCTCCAGACCTTCGTTAATCTCTCTCCTACTACATTTCTTTTAAGATTAGTATCTCATTATGATCTACTTGCCTTTTTTTCTTGCATTTGTATTTGGCTGAAACCCTTGAATTCATTAGATACTGATTCCTATATCAATAGTGTTTCCTCCTATTTGATTTCTTGTCTATCTTCTTTCATCTTTATCGGAAACCCATATTGGGTCTAATCCAAAATGATTCTATCATTTCTGTATCTGCAATTCAATATAGATAGATATATACACATATATTTACCCCTCGTTCTATTATTTTTCTCGTAGAATTTGGAATACTTGAACGGTCGATTCTTTTTTTTTTGTCTTAGCTTCCACCTTTCATAATGAAAAGCCAACTTCTATAGCAGGTTTGCTTCCTTCTAGATTGGACTTTCTTTTAGACCATATAACATATGCTTTGACTCTCTTCGTCTCAAGCTAGCCATAAACATACCCTAAGCTCAAGCTTCTGAAGTAAGGTCTCTCTCTCTCCTCTCATCGTGATTTTGTAGAAATTTCCCCTGCCTCTTTTGAGTCTCTTCATCTCTACTCTCTTCATAGATTCTAGCTTCGAATTGTCGAGAACATCACTGCCACGACTTCATTTCATTCAATCGCTCTAGGTGCACCGACGACGACATGAAAGAAATTTTTTTTAATCCACGTCTCCCACCTTAAGCACACCAGTATTCTCTTACATCCTTATCTGGGTATGAAAACTTTTCTACTTCAGGGTGGGGATTGTGCTGAGAGCTTCAACGAATTGAATATGCCAATGGTGTTGTATTTATGTTTGGTGGGCATATGCCTTTCTCTCTTTTTTGCATGTCTTAGAATTTGAAGTTTGTGAATTTGTTTCTTATGGTTTTTAAAGTTTGAGAATGAAGAATATTTTTCAAACTTCATAGAAATTGGAATTGCTTGGTCAATGTTCCCCTTATTCTTCTAGGAACTGTTACTTAAAGCTTTTTTAATAATTTATTTTTGTTTCTTTTTGTGTTGAACTAAGCTATGAATTAGTCATGCATAATTTTGATGAAAAATAGATAAATATTATATGATCGATGATCTTTTTAATTCCTTATGATTAGTTATGCAGATGGACTATGTACTTAAATGAACATCTTGTCATTGTGGACTAGTATCCGTGATTGTGAGTTCTCTCTTTTATTTTTGTTGTGCTATGATATCTATAATTTATTATTTTTCACATGAGAAATTAAACTCAAATATTAGTTAGAAATTGATAGAGCAAGTATGTAAAGGACTAACTTAAAATATTTGTTAGAAAATGATGGAGCAAGTATATAAAGACTAACTTTCAGGGACTCAACCTTCACATTACAGATATTGAGGAACTATGTAAAGAATTTCTTTCAACTGTTGTATTACTTGATCATTTGGCTTTCTGCAAGCCACTAAGGTGAGGTTCTTTTTAAAGCTTCTCTCCCGTTAGCTTTATGGAAAATCACACTCAGTCCTTCTCATCCGCCTTGCAGAAATGATGAGGTTAATCTTGTAGTTTCTGAGCTCTTAAAGTTATCAAGATTCCCAGAAGGTAAATATTATGACTACTTTACATCCAAAAAGTTATAAATTTTGGTACACTGAAGATCTACTTAGGTAGAAGTATTCTTCCATTTCAATGTGATGACTGGTGAGAGTTGTAATTAAGTATTTAAGTGATTATCTACAATTACCAAATGCCTCACACACACACACACACAAAACACAAACACCACCTGATTTTCTGAAAGGCACGATGTGTTTTATCTTGACTTGAACATGGAAATAATATTTTTTTTGGATAAATGTTAGTTATCCTACTTTATCCCTTTAATTGGCCATATTTTTTTATCTCATGTTTACGTAACAAAAATCTGCTGAGCATTTTATGAACCATTTACTTGTATTCTTATATACAAGAAAAACTTCTTTATCAGTATTCTTGCTTTACGTGATTTTGTCATGTTCGACATTATATACCATTTTATTTTCTCTTTCCTTGCATTCTGATTAACTTTGACAAAAATTCAACTTCAATGTTGTTTTTATTTATGCTAAACAACTTCACTCTTTTCTCCCCCCTCCCTCTCTACTTAAAAATTCAACTTCAATGCTGTTTTTATCCATGCTAAACAACTTCACTATTTTCTTCCCCCCTCTCTTTCTACTTATCCATCTATTGCTTTATCTATCTTATTTCATCGCTTCGTCTCTCTATATTTACCATCTAACAAATTTTTTAGCCTTTATTTTTAAATAAGGGCATTGAATAATTAATGTCATCATACATTACTTTTATATCTTGCTAAGGAAGATCTTTCTGGCTACTTTCCTCTTATTGCAGGGTTTTTGGTTTTTGGATAAGCCTCAACCAAAATATGGATTTGACTATACATTAGATGGTAATTTGTTATTACTGTTTGTCTATCATTAAATTATACTTGTCATTCAATTGTGTCTTCCCCTTTTACTCTAATGTCATGAATGCCATCTATTTGGAAGAATTTGAATAAAATAATGTCCTGGAATGCATCAATTAAATCATTTTTCTTGGTTCTAGTCCCATGAGATGGTTTAGTTTTCCTTTCTCTTTAATGAATGTTTTGAGTAGCTGTGACCATTTAACGTAGTTGCTTCTATTTCACTTGATGGAATCATGGAGGTTTTGGTATTCATACAGGGCTAGTAGATGGATTAGATGTCGACATGACTTCTGTAGTTTCAGAACATGGATAAGAATAAAATTAGGTTGCATGGAGGGGAACAATTCTGATTTTCTCCCCTGCAATGACGGTTGAACATGTTGCTACAGCCTCCAGCAATGATGCCCGGTGGCATTATCAAGAAGGTAGTCTAGCAATTAAGGCAAGTAGCAACAGAAAAAACTAATTAGGCTGACAGACTCTGATATCATGTGGACAATTATAGTTTCTCAGACATATCTTCTTTGAAATATACAAGCTTATATATACAGACACGACTATAAATCTTAATAAGAAGTATGTACATGGTTTGTCTAGAATTAAGGGAAAACCATAATATAAACAATAGTTATAAATCTGAGGAGTTTGTACATGATGTGTCTAGAAATAAGGAAAAAGCATAGTAATAGATGTCGTCTCCTATTTATACACAAGCAATCAACTTTCCTTTATATTCCCCATAGTCAGGCTTGCCATGATTTTCATTTTGATTCTCCAACATGTTAAATTATCTTTCTGATTTATAGAGTATGTGTCATCCTTGAAATCTTTTGTTGATGTACTAGACATTAAAAAGATCTCACTTGTTGTCCAGGTAACCTTTCGAGAATATTTAAGGATAATTTTACTTGTAGACTTTGTTCACTATGTGATATCCAACTAAAAAGTTCTTCAATATTTGATATATTTCTCAGGGATACTTTGCACCAGTTGTTGTTAAATATGCACTCAAGAGCCAAGAAAAGATCAAGGATTTAATACGCGTAAACCCTCTTGTATGAACTCTTAGACTTTTAAAGTTTTCAGTTTTCTTCCTGCTTCTTCTCAGTTTTGCATTCTATCTTGTAAGTCTACAATAAGAGCATGTATAAATAATATACATTAATTGTCAACTTGGGTGTATACGTGACTCTTTTGTTTTAATATGAGTGGCTGCTATTGCGATTGATAAGACAGACATAGCCAATAAGCAGGGCCATGAAGAATGAGTTGAAGGCATGTTATTTTTAAAAAACCAATGGGTATGTGAATTTTTCTCTATAATGGTTGAGAGAATTATGGAGGTGCTAATGTGGGACTTGTATTTGATAGATAAGGGCCCTATATCCAAATACTTCCTAAGAAGGCTGTGATCTTTCACCCTTCATCAAGCAAACAGTTCTCATCTTGACTAACCAAAACCTTAAAGTTATGATTCATACTAGACTTCCAGAACCACACCAAGCTTAGCCAAGGAAGCCTCATGAAAGGGTCTAAGTCTAAGAGCTCTGTAGTTGAGTGATTTTGGTTTTCTTTTTCGTTTCAGCCAACCACAAGGGACAACTTACCCCAACCATTGCTAGCCCGCAATTAGCTGTCAACGCTCTATCTATTATCACGTAACCATCTTTAATTTCTCTTAAGATGTGCTTGGTAAGATATAGTCGAATTGATTCTATATATAATCCTATTATTGTTTCTGCTTGAAAGTTATGGAGGAAATATATTTTTGCAGTATCTTGTTTTCCCTGAAGCAAGATGAACATGTGATAATATTTTTTAGTCCTTTGTTTTGATATCCACACGTGGTAGACGTACATAGAAGAGATGAGAACTGCACTGATTGATGAATGAAGATTAATTATATTTGTCAATCTGGACGTTATTATTTTAGAGCTTACTGGTCCCCCTGGTTTATGATCTGATGAACATAAATCACCGTGTTATGTGCTATTTTATAGCATTCTAATGTTAGATTTGTATCTGTGACAACAATGGTGATAAGAATTTCCGCAGGATTAGAACTTGAACATGAAAATATATGACGTTGAATTCTATTTGCTACATTAATGAGTATCTATATACTTCTACCTCATTTTCTTACTAGCGAGTGTCTTTATATATGTTCATAATGTTTTACTAGTAAGGAATCTATTTGCTGCATTAAAATTTTACTTTTTCCTAATTTTATATTCATATGACATTGGCTTCAAATTCATTATAATTGTAGTGTATATTAGTTGTAAGAAATTTAAGCAAGTACACTGACTATATATTTTCTTTAAAATAAAGGACCTACAATCCCTTGAGACTTTTCAACTTGACATCAAAGTTTGAAGAGTTGAGCAGTAAAAGTTTGAAGTTATTTTGTAGCATTTGTGAAACTTTGAAGTTATTTTGTAGCATTTGTGAAACTTTGAGATGCTTTTTGCTTTTTGAAACATATGATGATTCTATTGTATTAATAAACTAAGTACTAATACTTTTAGATGATACAAATGGATGATATTTTATGAAAATGAAATGATGTATGGATGCCTTTTAGTCAAGTAATGTATTAATTTTGAATGCTTAAATAAGTATAGAAACAAGTGCATATAAATTGATTGGAAAAAATAGCATTTATAAAATGCCAGGATAATCTCTTTATATGAGGTATAATTTATACTTGATTCAAGAGCCACTAACCATGTATGTTCTTCTTTGCAGATTCTTGATTCATCAGTGGAGATGGCTGATGGCGAGGTCATTTTGAGAGTTGATAGTGGTGTGCTCGTGTCAGATAAATCATAAGGGACAATTCGTTTACTTTTTGGATATAATTACTTAGTTTTGAACGATGTTTATTATATTTCTATTTTTTGAAGAATTTGATTTCTCTTTCATTTTTCAAGAACAGTTATTCGAAGTTTCTTTAATTAATAAAGAGTTTATTATTTCTAAAAATGGATTCGATATCTGTCATGCTAAAATTATAAACGGACTATATATGCTTAAACAGACTGAACGTATGTTCAATAATTCTAAATTATTTAAATTAGCAAAACTTAAAAATAACAAACTACAAAGAGTATCTCATGATGATAACACATATTTATGACATCTTAGGTTGTGATATATTAATCTAGACAGGTTAAATAGGTTAATAAAACATGGTGCTTTGAGAGAGCTAAAAGTTAAAAATCTTCCTGTTTGTGAATCCTACTAGAGGGTAAAATGACCAAGAGATCTTTCATTCAGGAAAATGGCCAAAGAGTTAAGAAAGCACTTGAGTTCAGTGATGTGTGTGGACCGATCAATGTACAAACTAGAGGTGGGTATGAGTATTTATCATTTTCATTGACGATTACTTAAGATATGATTATAGTAACCTAATGCATAGAAAGTCTAAAACTTTTGGAAAGTTTAAAGTCTTCAAGGCTGAAGCTGAAAAGCAATTAGGTAAATCATTGAAAACCCTTCGATCCGATCTAGGAGGGGAATACTTGGATTTAGAATTCAAGGATTATTTGTTGGAGTGTGGAATCCTATCCTAACTTACATCACCTGGAACACCACAGCAAAATGGTGTTGCAGAGAGGAGAAACCGAACCTTATTGGATATGGTTAGGTTGATGTTAAGCTACTCATCATTGTCACTTACATTTTGGGGATATGCACTACACATGGCAACTTACATTTTGAATGTAGTCACTATGTCTATAAGCAAGACCCCTTTAGAGTTATGGAATGACTCCAAACCTAGTTTGTGTCATTTCCGTATATGGGGGTGTCCAGCTCACGTTCTTAAACCCAAGATCAGAAAGTTATACTCAAAGTCTAAGGTATGCATATTCGTTGGCTATTCTCTATAGACTAGATGTGAGTACTTTTATAGTCATAATGATAAAAAGGTGTTTGTGTTGACAAATTCAACCTTTCTTGAGCATGATTATATGCAAAACTACAAACCTCGTAGTAAAGTAGTTCTTGAGGAATTAGCGACTGGTGAGATCAGATCACCTTCAATTTCTACTGATAAATGACAAACTAGAGAAATCACAATTCCTGTAAAGGAAGTTCCGGTGCAACGTCGTAGTAGGAGGGTTGTGAGACAACCAGTTTACTACGAACTAGAGGCACATGTCCTAGTGTCAGACAGTACTAAGGACGATCCATTATCTTATGAAGAAGCAATGGATGATCCTGAAAAGGAGAAATGACAAGATGCCATGAACCAGGAAATGAAATCTGAGTATTCCAATTCCGTTTGGAAACTTATAGATAAGATGTCAGGCCCATTGGATGTAAATGGATCTTCAAGAAGAAAAGAAGTACAGATGGAAAAGTAGAGACTTTCAAGGCACGGTTATTAGCCAATGGCTATACACAAAAGGATGGAGTCGATTATGAAGAGACATTCTCCCATTAGACCATGCTAAAATCCATTCGCATCCTTTTATCCATAACTGCTAGTTTTGACTATGAGATATGGCAAATAGACGTCAAGATAATTTTTCTGAATGCCTCTCTTGTGAATCCTCGGTTCCTTGAAATTTGCTACCGCCCCACTGTTATCGAAGTACAAGATCAGTGGCTTGTCCATAACTAGAACTACTTCCAGATCATAATAGAACTTTCTTTGGTGTATTTATAAACATAAGCTTCGTCAAGATTTTGCTCGAGGCCATACGACTTTATAATCTTTTCAAAGATAATATTCCAAGATCTAGATGTTTGACTTAATTCATAAATGGATTTAAGCAACTTGCATACTTTCTGATCTTGCCCCTTTTGTACGAACCATTCTGGTTGCATCATATAGATGTTTTCTTCAAGAGGGGCGAGCACATAGAGAGAAAATAATTGTAAGAGAGATCGTGCATCGAAGGGATGTAACTGTTATGAAGATAGCATCGGAACAAAACCTGACTAATCCTTTTACAAAGACACTTCCTGTGAAGTCATTTAAGGGTCACGTGCGTAACATGAGATTAATAGAATTGGCACATTTGCTTTAGGGAAAGTGAGAGATTGTTGGGGGTTATGTCCTCAAAACATGTGTATTGGCATTTTGATATGAAATTTAAAGATGATTACATTTTTCTTAGAATTTTTCTTTTAAATTATTGTCAAATAATTTGTATAAATATATAAAAATTATATATTCATTAATAAGACTATGATCTTGTATTAGTACGAGGGGATTGAGATCATAGATAATGAATAAAATTGTCATCAACATATTAAAGTATGAAATCTTTAACGAATGGTTGCTAATACGGTTCACTAAGTATTATGAATGCGTATGATCTAGATCCGTATCATTGATGTGGATAGACATCTTAGTGAATGTACTTTATATAATAAGATTATATATGACATGATCGATGCGAATTAATATTTTTATTAACGTGTCATTTATCATAAAGATTTAATATATACACATCAATTCGATGATCATATGTAGATCAGTCTAAATCCTGAGTAGTCATGAACTCCTATGCATGTCTACTGGATCTTTTTATTCACTTGTTAAGTTCTGTTTGTTAATCAGACTAGTGACTTTTGTTTTGAAAATTCAGTGATGTGGATAGCTGAGGACATGATCTTACAAGATTTGGGATCTAAGCTTTTCTAACGAATCGTATATTGGTTGCTTTAAGTGTTAATTCTGAAATTGAATAGTTATTGAGCTCAAATTTATAATAAGATTATAAATTAGCCATTTACTAGTGGATTAATGGTACTTAAGGATCAAAAGGTAATTAGAAGAGTAAAATGATAATTTTGACCAGTTTTAATTTACGAACCAATTATTGGATGACAGAACTACATGAAATGATTATGTCAGTGGACTACATAAGAATACTCTGTAAATACATTCTACAATCTCTAAGAGTACAATTCCATATTTATAGTGGAGTAACAATTGAATTAATAAATAAGATTGTTTAATTAAAGAATTTAATTAATAATCTGATTTATTGGAGCTTATAATTATATGTTTATGATCCCCAACCCCAAGTCACCTCTATACCATGCCATCTAGGACGTGAATATTTCAAGACATGAGAAAATGACTAACTTGCAAAATGAATTTTTATTCTGAGGCAAGTACATAATTATGAGATAATTATGTGTGATTAATTAATTAAATTATTTATATATTTAAATATAATTTTCAGAAATTATATATGTTTAAATAATTGTCGATTTTTTTTATTATCGATAAGTGAGACAGAATATTTAATTTGTGAAATTAGATAATTAAATTATTATTAGATAATAATTTAAATAAACTAAATCTGTTATTTGTGAAATAATAGATAAGTTAATTGATGGAGGGTAATCAGATATGCTAATTTTGAATTAATTGCTATCTACATAATTATCTGATTAAAATAAATATTTAATTTACAGTAATTGCCACATGTCAATCATTGATAGAGTATCCGAAATTAACATGGACTACTGTGGTGTTACATGACACTACAGTAGTCAGTGTGCAACAGTGTAGTGCCAGTGTGAGACACTGTGCTGGTTCACGACACACATGGCACTGCAGTTGTGCACAATTGCAGTGGGTCCCACTGCAATTGCTAATTTTATAATTAAATATTATTTTAGTTTATCTCTAAAAATCTGATACATCATTATCTAGAATATATACATATATTATTTTAATGGTCTTAGGTGGTTGAAAGAAGATGAGAGAATCAGTTGATCAGATCATTAGTTCGTTAATCAAGAGATGAATTGAGAACATGATTGGTGCCAGAGATATTTTTTCTGTGATTAAACGTTAATCAAATCTCTAAAAGAATAATCATCACGTTCTTTTAGAGAGTTGTCTCACTAAAGTCATTCTCAGTAAATATCTAGATCTCATGTGTTGAGAACATCTAGAGACAGACATAGTGTCTTGTAATATTCTACGTGCCAACACACGTCCTAGTGCGTTGATGATTGACTTGAAAGATCGTGGTGTGGATCTCGGAGCCTATTGATCTTTGGAACGATTTTGTGAGAACGGAGGATCGATCGATTTTTGCAAGGACACTTGATATAGACTACAAGAGGTATATGATTCATAACCTTGTATGTTATAGATTTAACTTATAAATATATAATGGATCATGACTGATTGAAAAATAGTTTTCAATAAAACTTTTCATTTGGTTATCGTGGCATCGAGCAAGTTATGTTTTATTAAAAGATTATATTTTTATTAAAAATTTAATTTTTTAAAAGGCCATGCGCCTCCACGCTTCTATTGCGCACGCTCTGCGACGACCAGCAAAAGCTCCCTCCAAAACACGACGTGGATCCCAACCTCTCCCCGTTTACCTGAAGGTCGGTGAGCGTGGACTAGAGTTGGAGAACGACATAAGTAGATCATACCTGACCAAAATGCTCGAGAATCATAATTTCACGCCATCATAATCATTGCTCGCCAAAAACAAGCTTCTCATGTCTCCATCAGATTGGACCTGCGGTACAGCCTGTCCAATCACCGCTCGCCATCTCAGGTCATTCCTCCCCTTTGTCACCTCACCCTCCTTTACATTACCTCGGAGTACATCAACATTAAATGCCGCCTCCTTTACATTAGGTTATAGGACAAATGCATTAAATGCTGCCTCTCTACTTACTCGTAAGAACCAGACGTCAAGTCACCAGGGTTCTTCAACACGTCTCGTCTAAGCAAGACCTCGGTATAAATACCCTATCCTATCCGAGGACAATGTAAGCTCAGTTAAGACTTAAAGAACCTCTGCACAAATATTTCTACACTTCTGACTTAGCCATCAAAAACTCTTAGGTGAGACAACCACCTCCGATCATCCTCGCTCTTTAGGTTCTTTTGTTAGAGGTATGCTGATTCCCAACCTATCATCACCGGACACGTGCATTGTTGAATTATAGACATTAACAGAAGGAATGGGAGAATGAAGCTCTAAAAATCAAGAGAATGGGCACACTTGTTTATATAAGAAAATCAGAGTGAAAAATGGAAAGAAGTTAAGGTTTAATATGTCAAAAGTGGCGGGAATGAGGATTCTATTGTGTTCTTCACGGGGGAGAAGATGAGTAGTAAATGAAGTTAATTTTCTGTCACTTTTAATACTAAAACTAGCAGAAAGGTATTTCTACGGTTCAAACTATAAAGATATAAATATATACAGTACCATGTTTTGCATTTTAAGTTGCTTAAATTTTTAATACTACTCAAATATTGAGTTTTCAATAATATAGAGAGTTATTGATATTTTCTACAAGAGAGAACCGTAATCTAACTAATTAATTAAGTGATACATAATATTGCTGTTTCTTAAACGTCAGTTTTTGAGGATGGTAAATGTCCAAATCTCTAAAAACAGCTTCAATCATCACTCCACTGCTGTTATTGCAGAAGAAAACTGCCAATTTTCTACACGTTATCTAATTAATATAGATCGAACGATTCGGGAAGTACTGATACAGGTCACTCGTCATGTACAAGACAAGAGCAGGCAGTCCTATAACTCGCTTGTATCGACCGAGTTAACGCGGGAATCTTGATTGCCTTCGATGCAGACGGCAGTGATCCCCCATTTTCATTCTCTTACTCATTTTGCTGCGTATTTTCTTTCGGTTTGGTTTTAATTTTGGAGACTTTTACTCGAAAATTAACATAGTATGCTCAAAGTTATTCATCTTTTCGGTTGCTCATCTGGGTTTGTGTCAAACCTTTGGAAATCCCATAACAGCAGTGGTGGGCTTTCCTTTATTTCGGTTTCCACCAAACCATTTTCTTCATCGTCGTCGTCAGCATCAGCATCATCATCATGTTCTTCTTCAAGAAGAATAAGCACAGTATCCGTTTCGTTCTTGCCCGCGTTCTTAGCTCCTAGCAGTCGTTTCAGACCATTTCGTGGGTCCTCTACTCGTTCTGAGTCAATTCCGGATGGCACGTCTTCTTCTTCTTCCACGTCGGCATCCTCACCGACGCCACCTTCTTCAGTTGTTTTGCAGTCAATTGTGAGTTTTTCTGGTTGATTAATATTTCTATTTGTTAATTTGATTCGATTTGTCATATATTATAAATCTTTATTCCGGATTATGATATTGTGTTTTACCTCGCTAATGTGGGAAAACGACTTCTTGAATATATTACCTGATTAACTTCTCATATCCCGTCAGTTTTACGAACGTTACTGGGAAAAAGGGAGTGGGTTTGGGTGTTCTTATGGCTCTTGTTACGGGCTGTTGTACTGGCTTACTGGGATGAAACTGAAATGGACAAGAATGAGGTCAAATGTATAACTTAATTTTGATTACATGGACATAAGAGAGAGGATGCACAAAACTCTTTTACTTCTTGACCTACAAATTGATGGTATCTGGTTTCGATACTGTTCTTTCTATCTTGCAGTCATTTAATTAAGCACATCACTCATAACTTAAATGTGCTAAATAAGAAAGAGTTGTTGAATTTCGGAAAAACATATATGCAGGTGAAAAGTTCATAGATAACATTGCTGCATAATTCATTGTTTTGGTCAAGCAGTATTCCAAAGACAAATGATTGGGAGTGACCAAGCAATGTTAATGGTGGTTTGACCAAATTCTATAGTTACGAAGGCATGTTGACAATAGAAATGGTAGTGGTCATAAAACAGAAAGATTGTTGTTGAAAGCATGGTAAACAAAGAAGAATGGAGGCCCTGGTATGTTGTGTGATTGCATGTAGGTGGTGAAGCAATAACAGTGGGGTATGCGATCGGTGAAGTAGACATGCTACGGATGTTCGTGCAATGACAAGTTTAGGAATACTAGAGGTTTCGAGGCAGTATAAGTGATGGTGTTATGTAATGGTTACTGCTGGCAATGCTAGTGAATATTGACTTACAATTGGCCAACTAATTGCCGTTATCTGATAAGATTGAGAGTTACTGTACTGGCTTTCCCTTATCTTTCCTTCTCTTTCTATTTGTAGTGTCTCTTTTATTTTCTGTCTTCGGAGCCATTGATGACTGATCAATAACGTTAATGAATTTTGAGAAGGTCCTACTTGTCTTTTGGCAAAAGTAGGTACATACTCATGATTGTTCTCTCTCTCTCTCTCTCTCTCTCTCTCTCTCTCTCTCTCTCTCTCTCTCTCTCTATCTCAGATAATATTTTCTTGACACGCTTTGGAATAAAAAATGATTGGAGAATGTGTCCTTTTAGCAGCAAGGCTTATACATGAAGATATAACATTTGTCAGCTAGAAAAATAACATGCTTTCGCCTTTGCTGCACGTTCTTTCTCACTTATGATTAGAGTTTGATATGTAAATTTTTGTTCTCTCTATTTTTTGACATTAGCCAATGCATCTTCATCTCTTGACAATAACATTAATATCACAGGGAGACCTCTCAAGCGATGCAAGTGTTTCTTTTTAAAGTTCCCTGCAAAACGCTGACTGTTTGAAATTCCACTTTATGCAGGGAAATGTTCGTAATGTAAATTTCTGTCAATGGTGTGGAGGTCCGACAAAGCATGGGATACCTGAAGGTGAAGAGAAGTTGAGACCTATTTGCACAGTTTGTGGGAAAATTACCTACCAGAACCCAAAAATGGTAAACATATATATATTTTGGTAAATCTCGTACTGATGTGAGAAATTTTCAACTTTGAAACTTCAAATTTATATGATTCAACAGTCTTTCTCAGATAAGGTGTTTAAATTTATTGGCAATGCATTTTAAGCTACTTTTTACTAATTAGTAATTGGGAAAACTGTTGACTGGGGTATTTTTATACCCTGTGAAATTAATAATCTTTTAATTGGTTATAAGTTGGAAAAAGAGTCCACAAAAATTGATGACATGAATATTTTTGAACTGGTTGTTTGGTTCCTGGAGATACTAGAGTTGTTTCGTCTGACATGGCTTTCTGGGCTAGTCGTCTTTGCAACAGGTGGGTCCTCCTCTTCCTTAATTAGCAAGGCGTTAAATAGTTTAAATCTATTATTTAGGTTTCAATCCATGGAAGATGTGAGACGTCGATGACTATGCTGTTGGCATCTACATGAAAAATTTGTTTACTTTCGTGGAATTCTCTTTGGAGGTTTTATAGATGATGCAAATCAAATATGGTATATGTGGTCCAATTAACTCCACTCTACCAAATTTAATCGAATGTCTATTTGGGGTTGCCTTGTTGGGATGGTATAGTTATGATCCATCTATTGTTTCCACAAACTGTCTGTAAAACAAATTGGTCGGTGTAGTTTGTTGGTCATGCACAATCTGTCATCTTTGTCCAAATCCTATTCCGCTTTGTGTTATATTGTCAAAACTATCTAGTTGACCAGCTTTGCTTGATTGATGATTGCAGGTTGTTGGTTGTCTTATTGAGCATGACAACAAGGTCCTACTTTGTAAGCGGAAGATTCAGCCATCTTATGGTCTTTGGTATGTTTCTCGCTTGTAATATGATTATGGCGAAATACCGAGATTTCTTCTTTTGAGTTTTGTTAATTCTAGGGTCTAGAAATTGATTTCCATTTGTACCTCATTTGAGTTTTGTTAGATTCTAGGGTCTAGAAATTGATTTCCATTTGTACCTCATTCGAGTTTTGTTAGATTCTACCACTTGAATGGACTATACAAACTTCAATGATAAAAGATTTTTTTTAAAATTCTTTTATCTACCAAAACAAGTTCTTCATCAGAAAACAATGCGACTCGCGTGTACTGCTATGTTCTTTTTGTTATTGTGAAAGGGGTTTTTACTATCTTTGATAATTGCTATGACCTATTTTGCCCTGGTTGCTTTTGAATAGGACACTTCCAGCTGGTTACTTGGAAATCGGAGAGTCAGCTGCAGAAGGCGCAATCAGGGAAACTTGGGAAGAAGCAACTGCAGATGTGGAAGTGTTTTCACCTTTTGCTCAACTGGATATCCCTCTTATTGGCCAAGTGAGGATACACATCTCTTTATTTTTCTTATATTCGTCTAATGATCTTTTGTATTTTTAATATCTCTCCGGAACAGACTTACATAATCTTTTTGGCAAAGTTGAAGAATCCTCATTTCTCACCTGGGCCCGAGTCCTCTGAATGTCGGTTTTTTTCATTAGACGATATACCTTTCGATTCCCTTGCCTTTTCATCCATGCTGGTTACCTTGAGCTTGGTAAGTTCCAGATTGAACAGAGAGCATTTACAAGTTAAATACAATTACTCGTCTAAGCAATAACTACGCCGCAGTATGTTGAAGACGTCAAGGCTGGAAGAATCAAGTTCCATTATGGTACTATAAATAAAAGGTACTTCAATTTTTCGTTAGTTCCTAAGTATTACTTGATCGATACGGATTTTTCAGTTTCCGAGTTTAATTTGTTGGATATTCTTATTTCTTTTTTCCATGTTCTTGTTAGACCTGGCACAAGCCCATCAGATATTCGAGCATACACTCTTGACTATCATCTACAGTCATGACAATGAGGTGATTTCTCTATTATTTTTCTTGTTCACGCATCAATGTATACCGCGCACCACAAATATGTCCTGATAATCTTGTATCGTTGGATATAATAAAGTTCACGTCAGATTGTACTTTTTCAACTTCCGTTCTTAGCAGATCTGGGCGGTTGGCTAAGACCTTGCCAAACATAACCTTCTTGTCCGTTTCCCAAACAGGAGGGATCTGTATACTTCTTTTTTGTGGGTCTCATTGCTTGAATTCCTTTATTGGGGCTGCAGAACCAGTAACTGGTTGAAAGTTGGAATTTTTCTGTCTTCTTGGACACCATTAAGGCCACTCACTTTCAGAACTCAATTCAGCTCATCAGAGCCACATTCAGCATAAGAAGTTTGAAATCCATTTTCCAGCTATTGGCATTCACGGCGGCATCTCCAGATAGATCGGTCTCCCCTATTTAATAGGCGAAATCTCATTTTGTTGTCGATTCCCCCCTCCCGATAAGGAAAAATATACGGTTAATATAGAGAGAGACTAAAACATGGAGATTTAATGAAGAATTTCTTTGTGAATCTGATGTGCTTTACTTTACCATTCTCTAGTTGTCAAGCAGCAACATGATGTGTAGTTCTGATTCCTTGTTTCCTTCCATGCACATTGCTGCTGGGTTAGTTGGGAGGCTGAAATGGTGAAAGACTGTAGTTCTTAAGTTCAATCATTCTAATAACATTGATTAAGAAGTAATACTCATCTGAGTGTTTTTTTGTTTATATAAGATGCTTTTAGATACCAAAAGTACTTCTCTTTTATAATTGGAAGATGCTTAAAGCACTTGACAATTAGAAAAGTGAGAGTTATGTTATATATGAGTTCGTTTTCTTCCTCTCTTACTTGCCTAGACATTTAATACTGGGGCACTAAATCATAATATACTTTTGGCCCTTCAATCATCTTAAGTAATAAAAGTAAAAATTGTTTTAAACTCATCTTTAGATGGACAAATTTTATAAATAGACCATTATGAAAGAAAAACATGATTTTTAAGCGCTTTAATTTTGTTTAATAACACCATTTATTTTAATTTTTTTATTGAATTAGTGTTTGTGGTAGATAATGATTTAATAAAAATATTGTACTAAACTGCGATCTAATATGTGTTAATGATCTAGTATGTATTAATCTTAATGTGAGAATTTCGTCTAATAGAATTTTTTTGTTAAACTATCGTCTAGAGCACAGTGATTCTGTATTTGTTTTATATTTCGTTAAAAAAAATGAAATTTGTGTTTTAAGTCCACTGGGGTCAATCCATGTCGATGGTGGATTCATTGAGACGTGTTAAGCTTCGACCCAATTGATCTATGAACCGTTTTTCATATTTGGGCCAAGCAGGAGAAGAATGCCAGAAATTAACGTAGTTACGCATATACAGGATTCCATCGGCATAATGGTCTTGTTCACGGTGGAGGGTGTAGAAACAGAAAAAGTCTGTCTCTATTTCCTAGGAGCTGTCCATATATTGTGTTCGGTGAGAATCTTGTGAAGCTGGCTTCGCCAGTATGGCAGTGGAGCAAAAAGTTGAAGAAAAGTCACAAGGTGCGTATGAGTATTAGCAACATCACAAATATACTAGTAAATAGGATATGGAGGAAATCCGATGGCACAGTAATGAAGGGCAGAAACAACCCAAAGATACCAGAGGAGGTCTTCTGGTATGGAACCTTTAATGAGAAGAACTGTGGTATAAGGGATGACCATATCAAAATGGTCTGGGAAAAGGTGTATCTGGATTTTTACAAGTTACAAATGGAGCTAGTAAAATAGAGTTTTTATGGCAAGATTGTTGATTATAGTGGGACCATCAGGTTTAGGACCTGGAGGGGAAATGGTAGCAGGCATGCTGATCGGCATAGTGGGATTGGAGTGAGGATCAGGAAGAGTAAGAATAAAGAGGGTCTTAGAAGAAGGAAAAGCTAAAGAGGAGCTGTCTTTCTGAGGTCGAGAGAGATAATCCGCAATGGTATTCTGATGTCTTTTGAGATGACGAACTGAGAATTTATCACCTGAGGAGTTGTTTATCAGGAAGAAATTTCCCTTTTGGATCAAGCATCTTGGGGAATGACGTGTTGTCAATCTCGACAGTAAATTCATACGGGCTGAGATAAAAGCTGAATTTTTCAATCCTCTTTTTGACTGCGAGGATCTCCTCATAGGTGACATGATAATGCTTCTCAGAGTCTTTAAATTGTCCACTGGCATGCTCACAATAAAAACGTTTTCCCTTATCTTCTTCAATGAGGATGACCCCACAATGGTCATCACTGGCGTCCGTCTGTAGGATACGCAATCCTGTGTCAGGAATCTTTAATGGATAAGGATTTTGGGCAAGATCTTTAAGGGCTTGGATCGCCTTAGTCTAGGCAGGGCCCCAAGATGGGGGATTCTTTTTGAGAAGTTTGGACAAGTGGATGGTGTAGGTGGCTACATGAGGGATGAAATCTCTGAGATAATTAATGATGCCAATGAACTATTGGATTTGTTTGACTGTTAAATCAGTATTTGAGAATTTGAGCAATTCGATGGCAATATGAGGACCTGGTTGGAATCTGTCATCTTCAAAGACCATACCCATAAATTCAATACGGGTAGCACCAATTTTGGCCTTCTTGGCGGATAGCATAATCCCATAATATTTGATGAGATCAATAAACTGGGATAATAAGAGTTGATGAGAAGACAAATCTTCAGAGAAGAGCAGAATGTGCTCAAACATTTGGATCATGGCCTTTTGGAAAAGCGAATGTGCTACTTTCAGGTCAAACGGCATGACGGTCCACTGGTACTGGGCATTCGGTATACAGAAAGTCATCTTATACCGGTCCTCGGGATGAATGCCTAACTGCCAAAACCCAACTTTAAGGTCAAACTTGGAAAATATCTTAGCCCGATTGAGATGGACAGGTAAAGTGTTGTGCATTGGAAGAGGAAACTTATCATCTTGGAGAAACAGGTTGAAAGGCTTGTAGTCTATCACCAATCTCTTTTTCTCACGTTTGAGTTCAGCTCGTTTTTCAACATAAAAGGCCTGAGAGGCCTAATCAAATTTTGTGGGCTCAATAACCCTTGCTGAAGAAGAGATGCACATTCTTCACGGGCCAACGCAAGATCATCGGGATTCATGCCAGAATGAGTGTCCTTAGTAAGATTGAGGTCTTCATTGCATTTGAACAGAAGACGAATAAAGCATGCGGGATTTTACCAGAGAGGGAAAGCATAGGAAAACTGGTCATGCCTATCAGCACAGTAAGGAAGAATCTGGTCACGGAGATAGGTATAAGCATGAGGAACTTGTTGGAGCTCGAGGAGACTGGCAATAAGGGTATAAGCACGGAAGAAACTTTTATACTGGATCCCAGTGGATAAAATCTGGAGTTTCTTGGTGCGGGAGAAAGCATCAAAACCAATTAATATATCTTTACCTGAAAGATCACTGCCTAACACCTTAATCTAGAGAATGCAGTTTGGGAAATATTGATGACCAATACGTCTCATTGTAATCCACTCAATTTTGAATAAATTGTCATTGGCAGTAGAGAAATATTGATTATAAGGAACCCAATCTTTAGAAGGTAGAAGACATAGTTTCATGACTGTTTTGTAAGAGTCAGTATCTAAAAACCCAATGGCTGAAACAGCTTTGGCAATTTTGTCTGCAAGAAGCCGAATTTCAATATGTGGTTTGATGGACACAACCTTCTCTTTGGGCACGTCGGAGGAGTATGATAAGACATATTGAGTGTCCTCATTGTGGTTAGCTTGTTCTTTCACAGTAGATTCAATATCTTCATCGTCTCGGAGGAGAAGCATTGTTTGTAGATGTTGCAGCATCTGAATATCTCTTTCGGTTTTATGAGGACATCTTTTTACAAAATGTCATTTTGACCATAGATGTAGCATTTATCTGACTTGCGGGAGGAATGATGTATTTTCTTAAAATACCGAAGAAAAGGCTTGGTACAAGAGTGACCCCAGAAACCCTTTTTACGAGATGGAAAACGGTGGTCTTTTCCCGTTTGTCCCGTCTGTGATCCTTGGAACATGAACAATCCTTTTGGGCATGACATTTGAGCTTGAGATAGGATTAGGTACATGCCGATCGAAGTTTGGATTCCCCTTTTAGCATCCCCTCAAAAAACTTTTGTTGTTCACATAGTTTATCAAGGGTGGCCAATGCAAGCTAATAGATCTTACCAAGGGAAATGTCCGTCATATCACGGCGAAGGGCATTAATGGTCCGATGCAGTTCAGGTTGCAATTCTTCAGGAAGAGAGGCAATGAACGTGTGCCAGAGGTTGACATCATTAGCTCCATTCAACATATAATACTTGTCGGACATACGTTGGAAATGTTTTTGTAAATCACAACGTTCCAACAAACAACATTTTATTTCAAAAAAATCTTGACGACTCCATTTGTCAATGAGTTGTGAATTCTTTATGTAACATTCCCAAAAGAGTGCCAGCATCAGGGCTACGAGCTGCAGTCAGCCTTTGATAAGGACTAAGACTTTGAAACCATTCTCGTAAAGTTCATGTGAATCAGGATAAAAACTCAGAGAGGACATCTTCGAGGGCCACATCGGGTTTGGACAGTTGTAAGTCAATCCATGCACCAAATTCATGAAGACGATCACGCCATTTATTTGGAGAAAGATCGTCAAAAGTAAACCAGGGGCCAGTCGCTGGTTTATATATGTTCCTTGAGTCTTGGGAATGCATTGGAGGAGGAAGATCATCTACAGAAGGTTCTTCCTCGTCTATATCACCAGGTTGGACCATGGCAATAGTAGAAATATCAGCTTGGCATGCCTCGGAAGGAAGACTAGAGGTATCATCAGTGCTGGAGGTATCAGTTTCTAAAACTGAACTAGAGAGACTTTGTAACGTCTGGATTGTCGGATCAGGATCCAGAGGAGCCTTTAATTTCTGAGATTGAGGAGGAGGACAGACTGGTAGGGCATTGGTATCAGAGGATTTCATCATATAGGAAGTTGAGGCCAGGGGAGTGGGATGGATCTGAATACCAGGAGGTATCGAAGAAAGAGGAGCAGGCTGTACTGGGGGAGCTGCGGCTCTCGACCGAAATTGTCTGAGTTGTCGTAAAATGGGGTAAGACATTTTGAACAGATTATTATAGTCAGAGGCTTTGGGATAAGGCATGGGAGAGGAGAGATACCTAGGAGTTTGACTGCTCATGGGATAGGAAGGATATGAATCATAAATAGTTTGAGATATCTCTTTAGCCATATCTGCCTCTATCGTGTAGAGATCTTGTTGAATCTGGAAAAGTTCTTGCTCATTTTTTTTGAAATTCTGTGCCCATATAACCTTTTTTGACCAGTTGCTTTAATTCAGTATTTAAGTGCAGAGCTTTTGAAGCTTGCATATCTCGAAGCTGCTGAGTTTGGTCTGAGATCTGCCCGACTTGAGTGGAAAGGGTGTTAGATTGCAGATGTAGCTGATCTAGTTTAGCATCAAGCTTTGTGAGAGTCCGATTTTGACACACAACATTCTCAGACTGCCAATTAAGCACCTCTTCAGCTATAGGGAGAGACCTAGGATTCTCCTGTAGGATTGATCTCGATAGGAATGGAGAAAGGTCTGGTAGATACTTTCGTAGTCGGATTGGTACGTCTGGTCAAAGGTGGAAAATCATGTTCGTATGATTCCATCATGGCAAGGCAATGGATGGTACTAGGAACAGAATGGACTGGAAGCACCGATGGAAGGTCTGTATGGCCAATTTCTTGGAGCAACTCATATAGAGAAAGTTACTGAGAAGATACTGATGGCTGAGGGCAGACCCAGTGAGTGGCAGTGCTTGAAGAACTATCTTGATCATTATCGTCATAGTGATGATGGGATGTCTGGGAGTGACAAGATAACTTGTTGGTATTCTTGCGGGTTGGAGGAGCCTTTTGATACCACGAGTCATCATCAGTATATGTTTCATCCCAAACAGGCTCATCAAAGTCGCAATCAAGAACGCATATGTCTGGAGAAACATCCTAGATGAAATGTCCATTTACATGAGACACATAATAGGGTTGAGCCGCATGATCAATCCAGGCTATGAGAGGACAGCTTTGTGAGGGCGTGTAAACAGGAGTGATAGTTAAAATACTTTCAGAAAACACAGGTCTGGAGGAAGAAGGCTCTGTTGTGCCAGGTCTGGCAAAGATGGTCTTAATGGTCCCGTCGGGGAGATGGTGCACCTGAGGAGGGGCATAAGTATGAACATCGCGTTGGATGACATGAAACTGGCGTTCATAGTTATTGATCCATTCGAGAGGCATGAGTTGCATGAGTTCATCTTTAGAGATATGCCGAGGGATCTGGATGATAGAAGTATCATCTGCCCGGTCAGAGACAACAAAAAGGGCATCTTGAGTAAAATTAGAAAAATGGATATCAAACGAGTGATTTGGAGGCGATAAATGATCTGAGGCAATGGTGAGAATGACAGTGCCATTACTGAGGGTGGCGAGAATGAAGTCAATCAACACATTACTATAAGATGTGAAGGTGGTGTCTAGGAGAGCAATCCGAGCAGTAGCGGTAATCCCTTTTCTACCATGGAGGGTCAAGGCAAGACGGATAACACCAACATGGAGGTGTGTATAGCCTTGTGTCTGCCAACCATTAAGCAGCTCTTGAGGGATCTCAAGAGTGACATACGGTTCTGCGGTGGTGACTTGGAGACCACAATGGTCTAATTTTACGGTTTGCACAATTTCCTTCACATGTGGTCTGTGAGTAGATATCAAAGTTCTGATACTACGAAGGACTCAGTTTGATCGACGATAAAGCCTGTAAGGACTGAGAAGTGGTAATTCTGTTTTTTGAATTCTGACATTTTCAGGGAGATGATGGATTTCAAACAGGTTCTCGATCTTGTTTACGATAGTTCGTCGAACAAAAGTGGGAAGATCTTGAGGAGAGAAGGAGGAAGAAAGGCGAACATGTTTAAGGTTTGTGGAGTTACTCATTTTCTAGGATTTCTCCTTACCGACCGATTTTTTATAAGAGATTACCACGGGCTGTAAAAGTATGGCTTTGATACCAAGATGACCATCATGATCTTGATGACTTCAGCTCCACATACTTTCAGGACCCACCGTATGATGAAGACTATCTCAACCTAGGGTCTGATCATGAGCCTATTTCCAAAAGCAATTGGTAGTTCTGCCACCTGTCTCCTATTAATCTTTGTCGTGTTGTAATAATTCTAGCTTTATCTTTGCTGTCACCTTTTTAGTTTTTGTCTTTTGTAATAATCATTACTTTAGACTATTTGTAAAAGTAAACTTTTATTTTTTATTTTTTTGTAATAATCGTTACTTTAGTCTGTAGCTGCTAGTTGTCCGTTTTCTCCCTCCATCTCTATATAAGGAGGGCTTTCTTTTCATTGTGAGGCAGAAGTTTTCAGAATAAAAATATACAAGTATTTTTCTCTCATGACTTTCTAAGTTCTTCTTCCTTTTCTTGCTACCTTGCTCTTATAATAGCTTACTTCTGGCTGCCGAGATTCAAGTATGCTCTACACTTTCTCTTAACAGAGGGATCCTGTATATCGGAAAAGAATCAGAACTATGATCTGAGAAAGATACGCTACTATATTACTCTGAGTTATTTTAGTTCGATGAATATTTTCATAGGTCCTAACAGCGGCTCCCTGAGAGGATGGTTGAGTTTTACCTGAATATTGAAAGTATTCATTAGACTGATCAGCTGAGAATCGTAATAGTTGAATATCTAAAGAAAAATCTTTTAGATATTGAAATATCTTTAAAATATAATGGTTTCATTATTTATCATTTTTTTGTTGAAATTGAATGAAATAAAAAGAAAAAGAAAAGAGGGCCTCCGAAGGCGAGTTTGATTCAACTTCAGCGACTTCAAATGCAACATGTTGCCCCCGTTTACTTGACTTCGAGTCTCCGTCCGCCCACTCTCTTTCCGTTATTTAAAGATTTCGTACTACCAAACTCTCTGTTATTTGGTCGGTTCAATTACAGTCTACAGATCCCGTCGGCTAATTACTACTACTTTTCTTTTTTCTTGTAGCTAATTGTTGAAACTGTCAGTTTTGAATTCGACCTGCTTTTCAGTAGGGTTTTCTTCCCGTGGCTTTTTCGACATATGGTCACTGAATGCGAAATGATAATTCCTGTTCAAATTACGAATTGAAGTTTCTTATCGGGTCTATAATTGTTTTCTTTGGATTTTTACTGATAAAGATGGAGAGGAATAAATCATTCAATTACTTTACTCCACAAGGCGATTTCCAGAATACTCGGAATACGGATTTTGGGTACGCGGCAAGCGATCGGAGGTTGGCCTTTTCGCGCCAAGCTTCATTCCAACAAACGCAGGAGCCGCACACACCGACTTCTATGAACTTTAATGATTCGGTCAAGCCTTTGCTCTCGCGGACAATGTCGAGCATTGATATTCCACCTGGTTATTTTTTTGGGAGTGAAGACGATCAATTCAGTGGCCATGGAGAAATATTTCCTGAGAAATTCTCGGTTTTATTATTTGCTTTGAAAATATCTCAGATTTTTAGGTCTGGAAATCGGTATATGAAGAGGTTATTCCTGATGATTTCGCTTAACGTGGCGTATTCTACTGCCGAGTTATCTATTGGCCTCTTTACGGGTCGTATAGGTAAAATTATCAGTCCTTTGCTATTATGTTTTACGTAATCTCACTAGTTCATGTGAATGCTTTTCTTTCTTTATTAAACGTGTATGACAGGTGGAATGAGTCTGTTTTATTGACATTTTTTCTCTGAAGCCAATCTTTCCACTATAAACGTACCATGTTTTCCAATTTTGATGCAACAGTACAAATCTTAATAGAAAATATCTTCAATGTCCGTAAATGCTAGCTCAAAGTGTTATGTAGTATGCTTTTGACTGAAAATGATGTCAAATTTTCTATTGAATAATTTTTGGGGTTTATATGGTTTTTTAATCATTGTACATTGTTTTTCTTTTCACTAATCGTTATACTGTGTTACATATCCTTAAAGTATATCCAATTTTCTTCATTTGCCAAATCATGTCTACTTTGTCGGCCAGCTTTATTTTTTTTTGTTTGAACCAAATGGGAAAAAATTGAGGTATGACCGTGTCAAGTTATTGAAATCAAACAGAGATATTATTACATTTTTTACTCATATTCTGCTTTACTCAATAACTTCTCTTTTATGGGCTTGATCTAACTCTTATCATTTGTTTTCTTCATGGATTTAGGTCTGGTTTCTGATGCCTTTCATTTGACTTTTGGCTGTGGTCTTTTGACATTTTCATTGTTTGCCATGGCTGCCTCACGGAGAAAGCCTGATCGAGTTTACACTTATGGGTGAGATTTTCTGTCTTCAAAAAATTGAATTAGTGAAGTCTTTCTAGAATACAAATTAAAAGCCAATTTCCAGAATGATATGGTTGTAGTTTTTAAAGTTAGGTTGACGTTACTTGCGTACCTCATCATAGTAATGTAACATATCATATCTGAAGTATCATATATCCTTTTCAAACAATCTCTCCCATACTTGGTTTTGAGGACTTCTGATGATGTATTCATTCCTATCTGTATCAGGTACAAAAGGCTAGAGGTTTTGTCTGCTTTTACCAATGCTGTAAGTATTTGAAATCATTATAGTAATGCAGTCACATGAAGATACATTTCGAGAAGCAAGTAAACTGCTTCTTCATTGTTTCATACATTGATACTGGTGCAATGGGTGGTTACTGATGTTGGGACCAATATTTCCTTGCTCTCCTGACCTTTAATTATGACCAAATTGGGACAATTAATAAAAATGTGTAAATATGTGACTTTATCAGGCACTGTTACTTGTGAAGGGACACCATGGCTACGCAAAAAATGGGTCCTCGTGCTCTCCATTAGCTTTAACTACTACTAAACTGGGTCAATTTCGTAAAAACCTAAAATCTTATGGCATTTGCGGTGATTGCTATTACATTCTCCATCATGCTTTTTATTTGCAGAACTAGCTATAAACCATATCAGTATATCATGGTTTTAAGTTTAACTGTAATTTATGTAGGATTCTAGTACTTTCATTTTCTGATATAACTTGTCACTTTAGGACTTTGTTGAGGAGTGAGCACGTTTGTAATTAGGCTTGAGACTTGAGAGTATAAATGCAGCTTTCACTTAGATTTTTAGTCTAGTTGTTATTTTAAATGTCGCATGTCTATCTTTTTCTCTCTAATATTCTTCTTTCAGATTCTTCTGAACTTTCAAATCTTTCATGATGTGATTGTGGTTCCTTTCCATTAGTTACTTGTGGTTAGAATGTTTATACGTCTCACTATCTTCCCTATCACTTTTTCCCATGTTCAATACAATTGGCTAACGCGTGTAAAGTATATTGTTCTGCTGCTTGTGTAGACAGCTGTTTCTTTTGTTCATGTCGTTCTCCATAGCTGTGGAAGCACTTCATGCATTCATCCAAGATGAATCTGAACACAGGTAAGTTGATTATTCACACTTCAATTACGAGATTAGATAAACAACTTTAATACAAGTCCTGTTGGAATGGATTTTAGTTGTTAGACTGCAGCTACATTTTGATCATGACGATTCTTATTATCAAGAATGACTCTAGTTGCATTTCGATAATGTTTTTGTTTTTAAGATGTTACATGCAAAACAAGGTGATGTCATGCCCATTTAGAACTTGGTTCTTTCGCATGACTTTAGATGTTGAATGAAACTTGTTTGATCCTATTGTGTCATTATTTTCTGTAGTATGTGGGCTCAATTTTTTGAGCATGAATATTTCAGATTGCTTGGTTCTTAGGACGCTTAGTTGTTGATGCACAATTATCATGTAATTGGGATGGTTTAGTGCTGGAAGATAAATGTGATTAGTTATCGTCTCACACATTTATACTTGCATGGTAGTATGTATAGAGAGGGATATTATTACAGAAATCATGAAGCTTGTGGTTTTGATTTATTTACTTGATGTTTCGTTTATGTCTTCTGATCTTTGTTTCCTGTAGGCATTACTTGGTTGTTTCAGCAGTGACAAATTTACTTGTGAATCTTGTTGGTGTTTGGTTCTTCAGGAACTATGCTCGTATCAATCTTGGTAAGTAACCTTCAGCAGTTTCATGTTTATTTTTTAAGTTTGTGAGGGCTTAATTTCACTTTTGTTTTTACGAGTTTCATAACTTTCTTTGGTCTTAAATATATTCGATCACATGTTTCCCTCAAGCATTAGTAGCAGCAAGAGCTGCTTAAGCTATGACTTAGGAAAAAAGAAAGAAAGAAGAGAGCTGGATGTGCATGTACACTATACAAATTTTGTCAGATAGGATTGTACTTTAATGTATTCAAGTATTTGGTACTGTCATGCATTTGTTGTAGGATCATATTATAGAATTGCATTATGTACACGTTTTGTAGCAATATTCAAATAAATTATTAATGATCAGTGTTTTACGGTGCTTTAATATTTCACTAAATAAACATTCAATTTTTAACTAATATTTATAAACTATTTCATAATTTTTTTTAATTAATTTAAATACTATAATACACAATGAAAACTTAGTTACTTTTTTTAGTATACTCATATAAAAAATATAATGATATTATTGCATAGAATTTGACTTCTATTATATTTTTAGTTTTATTATTTTGTATATTTACTTTATTTATTTTAATAATTTTCAAGATATTATTTTCTTTAATTTTAATATTATTAGGTGGTAATATGCCTACGTAAAAACTTTGTTTTATTAATTTGATAATTCTAATGTATCACAAGTGTTGTCCGGTCCGGCCTAGTCCCAACTATATGCTCTATATTACTTATTACGTTGTCATGCGAGACCATACTAACTAATACGAATTCATTGCCATGCCAAATACAAGACCATTCCGGTTAGTACTATCCTGCCTTCTAATATGTGCTGCCAAACATACTCTGAGTTCAAGACAGCCTAATCTGATTAGTATAGTACGTATATTAAGCATTCCATGAGTAAGGATCAGAGTAGAATACTCTAGAATAAACATTTCATGACTAAGCATTAGAATAGAGACTCTAAGACCTGAAGATTTCACAATCTATGTGTATTCTACACAACCCACTTAAAACGAACATATTGTGACTCGTCAAAATTTTACCCTAGAAACAAGAGATTGCTGATATCATCCTTGAGCGGTAATGTCCTTATAAGACATCCTGCTTAGTGACTTGTTACAGGATATGGAAAACTATAATTATATAGCTCCTCTTTTGCTAGGACTTGCATCCTCTGCAATATATTTCTGGAGTCTATTCATCATAGGGATAATCATGTTAGGAATTATAACTATGTTTATGAATGTGAGGACCAGAGAGTGAGATGACTTTTTCTTTCAATGTTGCTTTCAGTTTACAGGAAAGCTGAAGATATGAACTACCACTCGGTTTATTTGCATGTTCTTGCTGATTCCATTCGCAGGTACATGTTCTTGCTGAACATGTCTCATTTGGAATACTGATTTCACATTTATAATTCTGGGATTTATCTTAAAATGTTCAATTTGAACTTTCTTTCAGTGCAGGTTTGATATTGGCATCGTGGTTTTTGTCTGTAGGGTAATTTCTGCTTCATTCTTAGTATCGACTCCATTTTCCTTCTTCCACTATTCTTTCAGCTTGATCTCATAAATTCATAATCATATCCTCCCTAATCTGCAGGGTTCAAAATGCTGAAGTCCTATGTTTGGGACTAGTTTCTGTTGCAGTATTTATGATTGTTATGCCGCTCTTTAGAGCATCTGGTGGCATCTTACTTCAAATGGCACCACCCAGTATTCCAACTTCAGCGTTGAGCAAATGCTCGAGACAGGTACGTAAATGAATACATAGTCAATAGTTCAATGCTGGTGTTGCAGATGTTGACATTTACTTCTTGTTAGATTACTGCCCGTGAAGATGTAACAGAAGTTACACAGTCCCGTTTTTGGGAATTGGTGCCTGGCCATGTGGTTGGCTCGTTGTCTATAATGGTAATTTCTTCTAATGAATAAAGGGAATTCAATTTTCTTGACAAAAGAAAAAGGGAATTCAATTCGATAAATACGTGCACGAATTAGTGGTCTTTGTTTGTTTTCCTCTGTTAGATTATTCATCCTTTATTTATGGCGGATGACTTTAACAGGTGAAGAAAGAGATGGATGATCGCCCAACACTACAATTTGTGCATGGTCTATACCATGACTTAGGAATACAGGACTTGACGGTGCAAACAGATGAAGCTTGAGATCTTGTTTTTCTTTTTTTGAGTTTCTGATTTCTGCTGTTGTCCTCGTCAGGTCAATTTTGGGATAATGTTCCATCTTGTGGAAGATTACATGACAGGATTCTTAATCGTTGTGATCTTTAATGTATTTATTAAGGAAAATCGATTTTGCAAAGATGTATGGTTCTTCCATTCATCTTAAACTGTCTTCTGCTCTCGATGATTGCCATTTTCCTTGACCAAATCTCTTTTGGGACAGCATCTAACTCTCAATAATAGAAAAGATGAGAAGAATGAGGCTGTCTGAATATTGGATATTCAATCAGTATGTTGACTAGGGTTTTCCCATCCTTTGTTTTACCCATGCATGAATAGAGGAGGAAGACAACGGTCAATTGTGAGAGAATGAAGCATCTGTTTTGTTCTTTTGTTTCTTTAACTAGCTCTGCATCTTCTTCACTGGTTGGTTTAAAACTATGTTCTCATGGTCTATCATAGTTTCTTCCTGAAAATGTTGTTTGGTATTGAAGTGGATGTGGCTGGCAGAGTTGCTTAAGCTGGAGTCAATGTACAGATTTTTTTCAATCAAATCAGAGACTTATTATTATTGAAACAGAAATTTCATCATGGTGGTTTAAACCTACCATTAAGGAGGAGTTTATTCTTATCCAACTAAAACAGAAATGTTTACAGGTAATTGTAAGAAATTGAAAACATTACAGCTTTGACCAATTTGGTTATAGCGGCAACAACAGTATTACAATTTCTACTCACCCACACTACTTGACAAACATGAAAATCACTACAAAACTCCTTAGTGTGCTTAACAAAATTAGCTAGCTCCCAAGGTGATGAAACTTTGTCGTTCTAGTCAACTACTCTCTTTGGATCACTCTCAACCACAATTCTCCTCCGCCATTACTCAGCCAAATGTAAACCTTCAACACATAGCATTCAACTCAGCTTGCTCACTGTTATTTCAAAGAATCCTTTTACCAGTACCACAATTGGAACTCCTACTGAATTCCTGGCAACAACACCAAATGAGGAAGCAAGAGGGCAAGATAAACAGGATGCATCCACATTTATTTTAACATAGTTGATAGGAGGAGGAGACCAAATTTCCCCAATAATATCGATAATTGTATTCACTCCCCTTATATCACCATTCTGATGCAAGTCTGAGATGCTATGATCAGTTCCATTAGCTCAGCATATTAGAATTTGAATTGAAAATATTCTCAGATCTGTAACTCTAGACCTCAAGACCATATCAGATCTGCAATCCGGCACCAAATCAGATTGATTCCTTTCATTTGCATTGCAATAATCAAAAGAGTAGCTACATGCTCTCGAGATAGTCGAGATAGGATTCACCCTCTTCCTTTCAAAAATGAAAGAATTTCTATCCTTTTATATAAACCAACAGATGCAACAAAATAAAGACAGCATTTTCATACCTCTTTCTAGGTGTCTTTTCGACTCCGATAGTCTGTCAAAAAGCCACTCACTAAGCTTCTGACCAGGAAGAAAAGAAATTCTTACATGAATAGGGGAGGAAACCAAGCAGTCTTAACCCATTTACATCATATAACATATAGTCAACTGTTTCCTCATCCTTGTCACAGATTGTACATATACATACCATCCAAGGCAAGGTTTCTGTATCTAAGGTTACTTTTGGTTGGCAAATAGTTCTATAGTGCTCTCCATATGGAAAGCTCGAACTTTTTGTGACATGTCTACCTTCTAGAGCAGCTTCCAGAACTCAGATCTCATCTCATGAGATGTTGAAGCACGAAGACCTGAACCCTTAGTTTTATAAAAAAATAACATGACATCTAGATTTAACACTAAACTTTCTATTTTTACAGAAGGGCCAGACCAAATGATCCACAAAATTGGGTCTAGACAAGTGAACAGAAAGTATCTTGTGAGCAATCCAAAGTGGAAACAACTGAAAGATGATTTCTCTATTCCAGCTGAAGCCATTCCCTAAGATAAGTTCAGAAACCTGTTTTACATTCTGATTTCTAAACATGCTAATATACTGACAGTTTAGGATCCAATTGTCATCCCAAATATTTATGCTAGAGCCATCACCTACTCTCCATAAAGCATGATTCTGCAATACCTCTTTCTCATGGCAAATACTCCTCTATACCCAAGAACTATTCCTTTGAACTCTTGCATTTAAGAAACTTGAGTTGGGATAATATAGTCCTTTTAAGACCCTAGCACATAAGCTATCAGGATTCTCATTAATCATTCAGGCCTGTTTTGCAAGTAAGACAATATTAAAGGCTTCTAGGTCTCTAAAACCAAGACCTCCCACTTCTTTTCTTCTACTTAGTTTCATCTGAGAGCACCATCTAAGACCTTTACTGTCACTATCTTTAGATCACCAGCAATCAAAGATAGCAGACTGAAGCTTGAGGCAAATAGAAATTAGGAAGTTTGAAAATATGCATGGGATAGGAAGGAAGGGCTTATGCTACAGCTTCTAGAAGTACCTCCATAACCCCAAAGGGATAAAAAAGGTTTATTTTCCAGCTAGAAACTCTACTATCCATCCTTTCCATAACTACATAATGTATGCTTGAGTTAATAATGTACACTTGATTGAAGCATATGAGATTATGCTATTTAATTTTAATTATTGGTTATGCTACTTTGGCCATATTTAAGACCTAATATCTGCAACCAATTAACATGTCATGGTGTGTTCCAGTGTTTTACATTGTATAACCCATTGGTTGGTCATTTGATAAAATAAAATTGGAATTTATATATAAGATAAAATGATAATTATAAAAATTTGAAAAAAATTATAAAGTGGATGATATTATGTCAGCTAAGACTATGCATGAGTGATAGATCACTTTATTAATGGAGTAAATAAGATTTTGTTTTTTTATTGGTTATACATAACTAATATTTTGAGTAATAATTTAAAATTGTGTTCTTGCCATTAATTTTTCTGACCAATTGATGTATCTCATGCATGAAGTAAATTATCAATAATACCATCGTATTCTCATCTATCAGTTCACTAACCTAAATTTTATTAGAATTTAATCTAGGACTTAGCTGGTTTGTCTACACATACTTTTTTTTTATGATCAAGTGAAGAACCAAATCATTAAATTTGATCAAATTATAAAAATTGATGTATAATCAGTAAGGATCCAAATCATGGTCCATGATTGATAGAAATTATAAGTATACTACTTAGTTGTAGATTTTATGCCAACTTGTTTTGCATCTCCTTGTTGATTAAAAACCATTGAATTGACTGTGTCAAATTTCCAAGGATTAGAAAGAGATGGGATATGTGATGTAAGCTATGATCGTCATGACTTATTAACTTACCTGACCTCGATCACGATTTGAGTTGAGTTGAGAAAGTGGATCATATTTTAATGCAAAAAACAAAGGAGATGAGAAGGAAAAAGGCCAATGACGCTAAGAGTTCATCCTCACTTGCTAAACCCAACCTGAAGTTGGTTGAATTGTGAAATTTGATCTTTGATATGAGTTTGAATAATTATAAAGTTTGTCGGGATAAACTTATTCTTTTTTGGTTTGACATAAAGTACCATATTTGCACATTGCAATTTCAGCGATTGTTACATATCTTGTTAAGAAAACAAATTTTCATTATATGCTCCAGGTATATTTCAAATGTGTCATAACTAAATAATAGCTGTCCTTGTTAGTATGATTGGTAATTCTAAAAAAAACCTTTTAGTATATGTTTGAATTTTCGATGAACTTTTATATTAGAAAAGTGTTTTGTAGTTGTATTTAATATTAGTATAAATATTGTAAAAATATGTCCATATCAATCAACTTTCCTTTCTGTTTGAAAGTCACAATAGTTTTGACAATGAATCATTTTTTAATATCTTCTAATATCTAATGGATGTTTCTACTCCCCGTATTTCTCTCTTATAGTAAGTAAGAATGGGAAGATGATCTTCTGCCGTTGCTAAGCAACAATAGATGATGAAGTTGAGTCAGATCTAGAAGAATCAGATCTAATCCAATTATTTTTACATTAAAATTTTAATTTTTAATTTTTTATTAGTTTTTCACTAACAGATCTGATTCATTCAGATCTGGATAAACTGATAAGATCCAACTACATCTTTACCGTTGAAAGCCCAACACGAGAGAAGTCTATAGAAAAACTTAAAGAATGACTTGTAATTGTTGCAAATGTTCATTTTTGTGTTATGTTTAACAATACAGGCAATACTTCTGTTAGGCTAATTAGTCAGAGATACTTTACTTTAATGTGATCCTTGGAGAATTTGTAAACGTAACATGAGCTATGATTAAATCTAGGTTTTCTATATACTTGCATTCTCGTTTCGTAGCCAGCCGGGAAACAAGGGAATCAGATGCCCCGAAAACCGAGCATCCGAAACCAACAAAAGATTGTGGCTTTCTTTTATTCCCACATTGTATATAGTACATACTCTTCTTACTAAAAGAACTAAGAAATCAACAAATTTTTGGTATCAAAATCATGAAAAATGCATTTTACATGCACTTGTTATTTATGATTACAAGTTTAAGTAATGAAGAGATTAAGACCATGTCAATAGCTCGGTGATTCCTACAAGAAGGAGATATACCAACCCGTGTAAAAAACAAGGTGTATCACTGCAGGTTGAATTAAGAATATGATACTTTTCTGTCAAATCTTAACAATTTCACTGTATATAATAAGCCTATTTTCAAATATATAGGCACTAAATTTCTGCAAGATGCTATTTATAATTTATATTAGGCCGAAGCAAATAAAATTGAAACCAAAAGAAAACTTATCAGTTTTGGTTTTGTTCTCTGGATGTGGTTGGTAGGAAATCCAAACGCAGCTGTTCCATTGCCTTTTGGAATTTAATCTCTCTCTGTCTGGAGATACAAAATTCGTCCACATGGATGTTGAATTTGCATTCACCACATTCTAGCACCGTGGTATAGCAATGCTTCCCTCATGAGTTACACAAATGGTGCTTCTTCTTAGCATCTTCAACCGTAGTGAGAGGGTGAGGGGTGAAAATCAAACTCGTAAGTGAACACAGATTTGTAATATGGAAGAGTTCCAAGTATGCATTTGGGGTGGGAAGAGAAGTCACATTCTGCACAATAGTAAAACCAATGATTTGGGTCTCTTTCCTCTTCACAAACTTCGCAGTAATATTCATCAGAATGGTTCTTTTCGCTGACGTAGCTAAGACTGAGTATATGTTTGTCATATCGGCGACAAACCATTTGTGGTAGAGTTGCACATTTATAGCATTTTGCAAATGCTAATATTTCATGTTGTTCAAGACCACAAGAGCTACAATTCTTGTCCTTTCTTGTATGAGGATGAAACAGAGGATGGTCGTGAGCCGGGTGTTTAAAGTTGTCCAACGCCTGACCACATCGAATATCAAGTTCAAAAATCACATTTTCTGCAAATGTCAAGTACGCGAAGCCATGGGAATGAAGATTACAAGCATAACAGACAAAATAGTACTTGACCGTAATATTGTTTATGATGAGTGTGAGAGGATGAGGGTGAAGTGTATGTCGATGATTCGTTCTAGGTAATTCTGCACATGTCCTATGTAGGTAAAAGTCACATTGTGAACAACCATAGAATGGAGCATATATAGGTCTCACACACCCATCACAACGCTTGGAATACTTTAGCTCCTCCTCATCAGTAAGAGTCAAGTAATATTGATGACTAAAATGTCTAATCACCCGACCTCCATCCTTCTTCTCCAAGTTAAAATCATCTGTGAAGTCGTCAAAACCATAGGATGTTGAGTAGAGGGATGCACTAGCACTTGAGTAACTGGTTTCTTCTTCTTCAATTTCCACTTTGTCATCCATAGTTCTTAACTGCTGTGCACATTTTAAGCGAGCTCTGAATTTACATTGAGGACAATAATGAGAAGCATACCTAGCATTTATCTCTCTATAGCAGAGCCTGCAAATCAGTTCACCTGGTTCATCAACATCATTAAAAGAGTAGGTGAGAATGAGCATGTGGTTGTGACAAGTAACTCTTTAAGCATTATAGGCAATTCACCGCATCTTTTGTGAACTAAAAGATGACAGATCGTACATACCCAAGGGAAGACTTTTTCTTCTACACCACAGGCTTGGCAAGTAAAGATAACCATATTCCTTAACTTACTGAAACTGTGTTGGTGATTGTCTTCAACATTGGGCGACAATAGTCTACTAAGAGATAAAATTGAATTCCAAACATCGATAATCAGAGCCTTCTAATTCTGTTCCACGGTCAACGCACACAATAAAGCTCTTACCAGGTTTTGATATGCTAGGCAACCAATCAAGACACAGCTGCTCCAGTTTTTAACCGAATTTATTTTCCACTTGTTTCAAAATAGAAAACTCATCTGCATGGATGTCGAATTTACATTGACCACATTCTATCATCCTAGTATAGCAATGGTTCCGACAAGACTTGCATGGAGGGTACTTCCTCTTAGCCTCTTCAACCAAATTTAGAGGGTGACTGTGAAAATCAAACTTGTAAGTGAACCCCAATTTCTAATATGGAAGCGTTCCAAGCTTACATTTGGGATGGGCAGAGAATTCGCAATCAGCACAATAGTAAAACCAGTGATTTGGGTCCCTTTCTTCTTCACAAACTTCACAGTAATATTCACCAGTATCTCTCTCGATGGTGTAACTAAGGCTGAGTATATGTTTATCATATCTGTGGCTTACCATATGTGGTAGAGTTGCACATTTATAATCTAAAATGAAGTTGCATTTGGCACATACTAATATATCACGCTGCTGAAGACCACAAGCATTGCACTTCTCCTACTTTCTTGTATGAGGATGAAATAGAGGATGGTCATGACCTAGGTGCTCTAGGTTGTCCAGTGTTAGATCACATCGAATGTCAAGTATGAAGTTGAATTTTCTGCAAATGAATGCAAAGCCATGTGAATGAAGATTACAAGCATTGCAAATAAAATAAAAGTTCGTCATAGGATTAAATGCGACAAGTGTAAGAGGATGAGGGTGGAGTGGACGTCGATTCATTCTTGGCGATTCTGCACATTTCTTATGGAGATAAAAATCACACTGTGAACAACTATAGAATGGAGAAGACATATGTCGCACACACCCATCACAATGTTTGTAATACTTAAAATCCTCATCACTAAAAGTCAAGTAATGCTGATGACTGAAATGTTTAATCACCCGACCTCTATCATTTTTCTCCAAGTTGATAGCATCGACAAAATCAAATATGAAGTCGTCAAACCCACAGGAAGTTGCGTAGAGGGATGCATTTGGGTCATGGGTTTCTTCTTCAATATCAATTTTCTGATCCATGCTTCTTAGTTGTTGTGCGCATTCTACGTGAGATAAGTAATTGCATTGATGGCAATAATAGGAAGGATAGTTAGCATTTATTTTAGTCCTTCACACGGACTTTATGAGGTAAAATCTTTGAATAAATTTGCAAGTTAAGTTAGCAAATTAAGTTTTAATAGTTGTTACTTAAGAGTAAGAAAATGAATGAGAGATCTGAAGAACTTCTACATTGATAAAAGGCAAAGAAGTTATAACTAAAACAAAAAGCTTAAAGAGAAGCAGCGTCCTCATCAATATGTTGAATCCCAGCAGAAGTCTCAGTGGGGGCAGAAGCATCCCTTACAACAGAAATCTCATCAGCAACTACTCCAGAAGGGTTGACTTCAACTTGAGCAGCAGAAGTGGTAGCCTCATTGTGCTCAACAACATGAACGACACAAAGAGGTTTCCTAGGAGGGACTTTCATCGAGCCATCTCTGTAACCTCCTTCTCTTTCTGTTACAGAGCTTGAATTTTAACTACTTCAGCAGCAGCCAAAGACTCTTTAGTAGTCTTCAACGCTTCCTTTGTGGCCCCCAAAGATTATGTCAGACTCAAAATCTCTGCTTTGGCCCTATCAGCTTCCGCAACTTACTTCTCCATTGCCTCACGTTGCTCAGCTTTTGACCCTTTCAACTGATGGACTTCTCCACGAAGACCTTCAATACTGCCAGTACAATGAGGAACGTCCCTTCAGAGCTTCTACAAGGCCAAGTCTCGAGTAGCATGGTGCTCTTGAAGAGCATTATGATGGATTATGGCCTGAAAATAAAATAAAAATAGTAAGAATAAGGTAAGGAAATGATCATGAAGAAAGAAAAGGATATAAAATTCTACTCTAACTAAATCATGACTGAGAGAAGAAACGAGGTCGCCAATCCCATAATTGTGAGTCTTGACCAAGTTAGCATCAGAATTAATCCTACGGGAAACAACGTGAGAAGTTTGAGCGTTATCTAAAAAGTAAACCATTGCTGGTATATCAGTAAAATTTCTGAACCTCCAAGGACCATAACCTCTAGCTGCTCCTAAGATCCATAAGTAGGTTATTGACTGGTGACTGACATAACAGGAGTAGGAACAGAATGAGGAGGAGGAGTTGCAGAATGGGGAGGTAAGTTCTCACCCTAAACAGAATGAGCATCCAAAATAGAAGGATCCCTTGAAGAACTAGTTTCGTATGTTCTCAGACGAGTTCATCTTCTAACCTCGCCCACCATAGTACGTAGATACTTTGACATACTCAGACTCTCTTTCGATCTCTGGATCAAAGTATTATCCTCTAAAGAATCAGAATCAGAACTGCTGGGAGAAGAGTGGCTGGAAGAAGCGTGTGAATCTCTTACAGGACGAGAGGATGACGATAAAGCAAACATAGAGGATGAAACCGAAGGTGGGACAACGAGAACGCCTTGTGGTAGAAAAGATAATGGTAAAGCAGAAAGTGGGGCAACCGGACTCGAGGGCTGGGACCAGACGAGAGTAACATCACCATGAGGGTCTAGAAGTCCAGACCACTTTCTGTGCCGGCAACGGAAGACTAGTCTCCCACGTTATGTAAGGTTTTTTGTTTTTATGTTTATCTGCAAGAAAAGAAAGAATCAGACAGAAAATAAAATGAAAAATCTCAAAAGACAATAATAGATTTACGAAGAAGCAATAATGAAAACGGGAAATGGTGCTCCAGTTACTTATTGAAAGTTTCCTAGTTCTTGAGAATTCTCTAGCGGTCATCACCGCCTCAATTCCCACCAATCACAAGGACATATCTCTCTGAGCTTTTATCACCTGGGGGAATACTTGTTACCATTGACCCCCTCTTTTCTGAAGTCTGTGGAGAAAGGTAGTAGATTTCATCCCTGGGTTTGATTATATAGCAACACCTAGGCTCACCGACTCCCAAATCCAGATTGTAAAGGAATCTTTTCCCTCATACTAGAAAATAATGAGAGCATAGAGAATAAGTATGAAAGTGAACAATTTTCACTAGTTTGTATTCGATGGTTTAAGCTTGTAAGTGGCCGCTATTTATAGGCCTTTGTTCGAATCAATTTGGGAGATCTTCCCATATCTTTACAAAAATAGAATTATCTATAAGATAAAGAATTTCAGCTGTATTCAAGGGACAATAAGAATATTCCCTAGAATCATGTATCTTCTGTTTCAACTACACTATCACATTTAACTGCTTGATCAGGTCAACAACTCCACCTCATCATTTCTATTCTTCCAACATGATAAATTTGGATTTCCTCATCCTACTATCGTGGCATCTCCTCTGATTAGCTTTTCCCTTACTGATGCAGACAAACACTAGAATTATTCCTATTCACAGAACATATCTCCTATTCAAAGCTTTAAAGTCGAGAATAATCCTATAGGTACTAGGAGAAAATTGAGAAGGGGCAAGACCACACCAATGGAAGAATCCTTGGAAAAATGGGGAGAAAGAAAGTCTAAGACCCAAAACTATGTACATGAGGCTTAGGGTTATTTGGTATGGAGGTCTACAAGGGTGAATCCTACTTTCACCTAAACGAACTATAACATTAGAAGGAAAGACATAATGAAAAATGGACAGAAAATCCCTAAGTTTAGCTGAGTTCTGAACTAAAGGAACATATGATTTAAACTCGACTCCCCCTGGCTCATGGCTACTGGAATTATTAACAGAAAAGAAAAAGAAAAGAGAAGTAGAAGAACATAAGACTTACAAAGAAGAAGGGAAATAAATAAAGAAGATGATAAAATATGGGATTTACATAAGCTTCGGATGCCAAAGAATTATAAAAATTAATTAGAAGGAATGAGATGATGTCTGACACATGCTCGATTGAGGGGAAATCTGTAAGAAAAATGGGCCATCGCTACCGGTGACCATTGAAGGGTTGACATCTGGAAAGGAGTATAACGTACTCTACGAAAAAGGTAAATAATAGTCATCACTACTGAGTACCGGAATGTGAAATGACAAAAGAAATGAATTAAATACCTAAATATGAAGCGAAAAAAGAGAGAACGAAAATGTGAATCGTCAGAACATATATTTAATAGAACAGGAAAGTAAAGCATCAGAACAGATCACCAATGAGAACATGAAGACAGAGAGACAAAAGAAAATGAGCGCCCATCTTGGTAAAATAATTATTATTTAAATTGTTGTTATTATTGCATGATATTATTATTGTAGGCCCAATAAGTAAAAGAAGGAAAGAAGAAAGGTATTCTCAGAAGATCATTTATAAAAAGGCTATTCTAGAAATAGTGATGCCCACAAATCTAATGTTGGAGTAAGGAAATCACATCATTACACTTGAACGAAGAAAGACTTCATTTAGTACAATGGTGGTAAATGAACAGGAGATGCCACGATAGCAGGATGAGAAAAGCTAAATTTGTCATGTTGGCAGAATAGAAATGGTTGAGTTGGAGTTGTTAACTTGATCAAACAGTTAAATGCGATAGTGTAGTTGAAATAGAAGATACATGATCCTAGGAAATATTCTTCTTGTTCCCTGAATATAGCTGAAATTATTTGTCTTATAGATAATTCTGGTTTTGTAAAGATAATGGAATATCTCTAAGATTGATTCAAACAAAGACCTATACATAGTGGGCAATTGTAAACTTAAACTATCGAATACAAACCAGTGAAAATTACTCACTTTCATACTTACTCTCTTTGCTCTCATTATTTCTAGCAGGGAGAAAATTCCTTTACACATTGATAAACAAATTTACAGCACTTACACTTACAAACGTCATAAATATGAGACAATGAGTCGCACTGAGAAGTTGCACAAAGAAGAAGAGCGTGTTGAGGATGGAAAAGGTTGTCCAATTGTTGGAGTAGCTCAGTGCATGATTTATGGAGGTGGAAATCACACTTGAAGCAACTGAAAGTCAGACCAGGGAACGATTTTTTGCATCAAGAGCAAAGTAATTTCCCATCTGAATCATCTAGTTTTAAGTGGCTGAAGAATAAAGGATGGCCATGGCTGAAATGTTGAAGCTCCATCAAACCCTTTTCTGGAAAACGGTAACAGAGATAACTTTCTTCTTAGATAGAGATAGGTGTGAGTAAAATAGAAGTGAATAGCAATATATGGTAATTAATTCATCAATATTATTCTTTTAAACTAAAATTGGTTAAACCACTTTGGAAATCAACAAATCTACCACGCGGTGGATCAGAGTCCGACTACAAGAACGATGAAGAAGGATATGCTAATCTAGCTAGCCTATCAGCCACATAATTAGCCGAACGACAAATATTCTCGAATCTAGCTAATTTGTTATATGACATACAAGGTGATGCCATGCCCACTTAGTTTTAGGATTGGTATTGACTAGGACTTTTTTTCATAATATCTCATCCTTTGTTTTACCCATTCATGAATATATGAGAAAAAAAATTGTCAATTATAAGAGAATAAAGCAATTGTCTTGTACTGGTGTTTCTTTAATTGACTGTGTATCTTCTTCATTGGTTGGTTTAAAACTATATTCTCATGGTTTATCATAGTTACTTCCTGAAAATGTTGTTTGGTATTGAATTGGATGTGGATGTCGAAATTGCTTAAGATGAGGTTAATGTATGCTTGGTTGAAGGATATGAAATTATGCTTTTTAATTTTAGTTATTTGTTATGCTACTTTTACCACATTTCAGACCTAAGATTAACGAACAAATAAACGTCATGTTATATTTGAGTGTTTCTGACACATCCCACTCCATGTCATTAAACCATTAGGTAAGGAAAGTCAGTCTATCCACACTAGTCTCTAAGAATTTTAAGAAATCAAATACGTGAGGAAGATTATGATCGATTGATGTTTATGTGATATTGATTGGGAAGATTTTATATCCTCGGACAGGGGAGAGGCGAGAGCTTTTCTGAAAAGGGGGCGAATTTTTTCTTCTTCTAAAATCAATACTCGCGTCATTTTGTATAATAATATAAAAAAGTTATACTTTGAATAATAAAAAGTTATTTCTAGAAAATCAAATCAAATAGGTAAGATTATAGTATACAACTTGATGATTTTACAAATTTAAATGCGTCAAAGGAGTACAATTTAGTGTTTTTAAAACTTTAAAAGCGATAAATATTATATAATTTGATAAATTTATAAATTTAAGGGGTAAATAATATACAATTTTTAAACTTTACTAATTTGAAGGGGAGAAAATAGTATATCATATGCTAATTTGACACACATTACATATATTAATACCTCTAACACCACAAAATTAAAAAAAAATCAAAGTGGGGAAATTACCCCCTTACTTGGGGTTGGGCTCGCCCCTTTATGAAATCTAATTTGAAGTTTCCTTGAAGAAGTTATATATGGTTGTTTTTATCCAGGTTGTTCAGATGGACTGTTGAGGTCATAATTTAATAAAGTCTCTCTTTTTGTGTGTTGTTTGAGGTTTCTAGAAAGATTTAATAACCAATAAACTTTCTAATCAACAAGTCATTAGTTTGCTTTAATTTTAGTCTTGAAACTAAAAGGATTATAAAAAATTGCCTACTAGAGATGTTCTATGTTTTTATTGTAAACGTGATTTTCGGCAAATAACCACATTACAAATTTTTTTACCAAACTTTTAAAAACATTAAATTTTTGCCAAATCTGTTTTCAAACTTAAGATTTTTATAATGTAAATAGTATAAATGCAATTCATATGTTATTTCAGAATTATCATTTAAATATCATATTTTTTCTCAATCAATTATTATTCTCCCTCAATATTTCTCTCAAAATTAATGTAAATATAAATAAATATAAAATAATAAATACTTACATATCTATCTGCATACAGCACTTTCTCTCTCTTCAATTCAGATTTTCTCACACTCAAATCTCTCTCAATCATTTCACTATCTCTCTTAAATCAAATAAAAATTCTCTCTCTTACTCTCTCACCATAACGTATTGAATAAATACTTAAACATTTAATATCTAATTTTTTAATTAAATCAATATTATTTACCTTATCATTCAAACTCTCTCTCACCATAAAACATTAAATAAATATTTATATTTATTTTCTTAATAACATCAAAACATTAATGATTATTTATCAACCACTCTCAATCATTCAATTAATGTTTTTCTCCCTCTCTCCACAAAGGAGGGGGCACTCTCTCTCTCTTTAACGCCAATTTGAATCTCTCTCTCTTTAACGCCAATTTGAATCTCTCTCTCTTTAACGTTTGAATCTCTCTCTCTTTAACGCCAATTTGAATCTCTCTCTCTTTAACGCCAATTTGTATCTCTCTCTCTTTAACGTCAATCTCTCTCTCTCTCTCTATTTCTCTCAACCCAACAGTCGCGGGATTAGATGAAGAGTTCCCGTCGATTTCTACTATAAATCAAGAGTTTAACTCCAATTACTAGTCGTCGGACAAAGAAAGCTTATGATCCAGAATCCTTCTATAACAGCCTCGACACGTAAAAACAACTAGGAAGGTAATGTGAATCAGTATTCGTAGCTGAAATTAACGCCAATTTAATGGTATTCACATATTTTTTGGTGAAAAATCATTCATATATTGATATGCATGTATATCTCACATATTACTTTTATTATAAAGGAATATTTTTCTCAAATCCTAATACATGAAGATGATTTATTTGTTAATGCTGTTGACTTGTAATGGATAAACGTAGAAAAAATATGTTAATCATCATTAAAAAATCAGATGTTATGAAAACTACAAAAAATGTACGCAACTATTATTTGATTATGTGTAAATTTTTGTTAATAGGTTTTGTGTAACATATCATATCATTAAAAAAAATGTTAATAGGTTATGTGTAAAATTTTGTTTCACTAAAAAAATTGTTAATCAATTATGTGTAAATTTTGTTAATAGGTTTTTTGTAAATTTTGATAATTGATTTTGTTAATAGGTTCTGTGTAAATTTTTGTAACTATTATTAATTAACTATAAGGGTAAATACGTCTATCAATAAAATGATGTAATTAAAAAAATTAAATTTCACAAAAATTTAAAGAATTAAAAAGGTTGACAAATATTTGATTAAACGTGTAAAAACTGTTATTTAGTGTAACTTTTGTTTCAATAAATTCTATTCAAAGATTCAAAAACTAATCTGCCACCGAGGCTGTACGAAACAAAAATAAAAATAAACCTTTTTTCATATCAAAGTTACAGATTTTGCGAAATTCAACAATTCAAACCCATAACATTATAGGGCTTAAGTACTTTGTCAATCTGATTTACAAATGAAATGATAAACATTATTCACAACTCACAAAAAAGAAAAGCAAGATTCATAATTCACAGAAAATGAAGTAAAAGAAAAACAAGATTCATATGTAAAATAAAACATAGCTATATCTATCCAAGACTGTGCCTTTGGCAATACTGTTATCATCTCCCTCCAATTTCAGTGAAGATAGAAAGTTGGCCTCCTTTAAGCGAGTTGTCCAAGTCCTCTTTGAATGAAGGAGGCAAAGGTGGCCACACAAACGTAGGCCTCTCGTTGGGCAGAATTGGCGCAGCTACTTCCCCCGTAAGCACCAGCAGTACATTATTCATTGACGGCCTCTGGTGCGGATTCGGGTGGCAACAAGCTAACCCAAGAATCATCAAACACTCCATTGCTTCCACTTCGAACTGACCGTTTAATCTCGAATCGACGGCGTCAAGGAGTCTATCTTTCCGGTAAAGTTCCCAAAGCCAATGCACGATGCTGTTGTTGTAATCGTCTGGTTCGCTTGGATTTCCAGGCTTTCTTCCACACACAACTTCAAGAACAAGCACGCCGAAAGCATATATATCTGTTTCGACCGTTGCTCTGCCTATGAGAAAGCTCTCTGGTGCCATGTAGCCAGGCGTTCCTGCGATCTCTCTTGTTGAATGGTGAGTTTGTTCTTTCTTCTGAATCGTACGAGCGAGTCCGAAATCGCCTAATCTGGCGTTGAATTCTGAGTCTAACATGATGTTGCTCGCTTTAATGTCTCTGTGGAGAACTCTTTTTTCACATTTGTTATGGAGATAGTCAAGTGCTTCAGCTACTCCGCAGATTATGCTATGCCTCTTTTCCCAGCCTAGTTTTGACTGTACTGTGCTTAGTTTCTCATCCCCATAGATGAATCTGTCTAAGCTGCCATTAGGCATGTATTCGTATACGAGGAGAAGCTCCCGTCGCTCGTAGCACCATCCGATTAATTTCACGAGGTTTTTGTGATGGAGGCTGCCGATTGTTGTGACTTCCGCTATGAATTCTTGCTTGCCTTGACGTGAATCTTCTGAGATTCTTTTGACCGCTACCTCTTTGTTCATTAAGCTTCCCCTGTATACGGTTCCGAATCCGCCTTTCCCGAGCTGGTTCTTCGGACTGAATTTTCCCGTTGCACTTTTCAGCTCTTGGAATCGGAACTTTCGAGGAACGGTTGAATAGCCTTGAATTTGATCTTCAATTCCAGCGTATGCTTCTTCGGAGTGATTCCGTTGGAATCTTCTTTTCCAACACAAAAATAATAAAGCAATTCCACTCAGTAGAACCACGGCTGGAACGGTGATCCAAACCCACAAGGGCGGCTTTGGCTTTTCCTTATCACCGCCGACATTTACCCCGTAAAATTGCCATGATTTTACGCAGTTGAGCTCGGTGTTGACACTTGTCGAGGCGGAGAACCCCACAAAAACCTCTTCGGGAAGGAAAGAGAGATCCAGACGCCGAGAAATGATCGGGGTTTTCGTTTGCTGATCTGTATCGTTTCCCATTGAAACAAAGATTGAAATATTTCCGCCGGCATACCGGACAGTCGCTATTACATCGCTTCCGTTTCCGACCTTAACGCCATAGCTGGTCAAAGACACTTGCTCAAGTGAGAGAATTCCATCCACATTCAAACCAACATGGTTATCATCAATGTCCTCAGGGTAACTCTTCCTGGTATCAAATTCGACTGCCAGTATATTGGCTCCAGACGTCCCGTTTGTAGTTTCGTTTACAATACCCAGCCATTGTCCATGGCTGTTCTCTGGAAGAGAGGTATCAGCGGCAAGTATGAAGGCTATACCTTCACCACCTGTAAATGATACGTTACCGATATTGATCACAAAGGTTGTGTTGAAAGTTGCTTCGACACCTTTGTTTCTCAGCGTGAATGGGTCTTTGTAAAACGTCCGGCCGGACAAATTCTCAATAGACGCCCCTCGAACATCCGGCGTGACTTGTATCGCGTTGTAGACAATGTATGAATTCTTGCTCAGTTTCAGCTGAGTCCTGTTTTCATCATGGAAGCTTGTGAAATTAAAATCGAAGCCATGTAAGGGAGTTGTAGCAATGCAAAAGATCACAGCTAAGGTCAAGAGCAGAGCCTTTTTAACTCGAAATAGGCGCATGGTCCTTGCTTTTACAGAATAATGATCTTTACAGAGAAAGATGAAGGTCAATGATTCAATCTCTATGAAACTTTGCGAAGATAACGTTTAAATACACATTCTATTTAATTTTATTTATAAACAAGTTACGGGCTTTTTTCTCCTAAAATATTCTCAGAGCTTGTACTTTTACAAAAAAAATAATTTGGGAATGGGGCAATAACGTCTTAATATGATAATTTTTACAAAAAACTACAAGTTGTAAGGATATTTTGAGAATTTTTTTATAATTCTATTTATATGTAAAATAAAATTAGAGAGGGTACTCTCTCGGATAAAATTTTTAATACTTCCAAGATTACCAAATCTTCAATACTCTTTCACATGTTTTTAACATGAGTATAATTTATTTAACTCATCATCCATCTAATCAATTACTTAAAATCAAAAACATAAAAAAAATATACATGTTAAAAAATTGTGTGAAGTAGTAATGAGCGGTATTCTAGAGAGTATTAAAGTTTTCTTATGTTTGAAATTAGAAGGATTGTTGTGTAAATAAAACAAAGCAGAGGGAGGATGAGTGTGATTTAACCTAAATTTTGTCTCGCTGCTTGAGAAAAGTCGTTTAAACAATTTAATACTTCTCTCACCATATTTCATCGAAACATGTTGACATTTTTATAATGAATAATCAAACTGCTAGTTATCTACCAAAATTTGGGGCACGTCTTGCTATCCATGGCGGTTCATTTTTCAGATTTTCTCGTCATCTAGCGGTTGACTTGAATCTATTGGAATAAAATTCAAGTTTAAAGAAAGAATAATTCAGTTTTTTTTTTACTTTTCTATTAACAACTTGGAATTGTTTTGCTTGTTTAACTCATTTCTTGAGATTAAGTCAAGAAAATGACATTTTAAGTTGCTGTTATATCGTTAATTAGGTGTATTGATGTTAACTATGTCTAATGAACTATTTCTCCAAACCAACATTACAAGGAAGGACGGCATGCAGAACTTTGTAATAATTGTTTATGTTTTTATAACAAAAATAACTCAAATGACTTACTTGAGCTCAGTACAACATATATATGCTTTGAGATTAATAGAAATTATGGATTCAGATCTCTGCTTCATTCATCTTTCTTCTCATTTAAAATTAAGTGTTCAACTGTTAGGTCTATTAATAGAAATGAAAATATTGTCTATATGTGTGTAGGAATGTCAATTGTGGGATAGGGAGGAGAATCAATTTTTAGATAATTTTGTACGTTCTTTATTTTTAATTTTTAAATTATCCTTCGAGTCTATGTCTATTAATAATGCATTATTATAGCCTTTTTCTTCTTCTTATTTCTCATGATGTTATAAGAAGCTTATTTTATTTTTTTTTTATTTTTAAATTTGATTTTTATTTTTAGATATAAGAATATTTTTAAATTATTTTATTCATGAAGAAATATATTGAGATAATTTAATTAATTAAAAATAAAATTTATTTTTAGTTCACTGTTCATATAAAAATAAAAAAACCAATAAAATATCAACCTAAAGAAAGATATCTTAAAGTCTGCGTATATTTTTTCTAACATAATTAATCCAATTAAAAAAATTTCGGTTGAGTCAAACTCATAAAAATCATATAATGAAAACTATAGTTTTCTAATTTTATTTCTAAATATATGTATTTTGTTTAAACTTATATTTTTATGAAAAAAATTAATGAGAAATAATCAAAATGATAAAAAAAATAGATATCACATAAACCGCATGCTGCACGTATAATTTATAGTTTAATTTTTTTTGGATGGGACACACAGGGCATAGCTATCCCGCAATCCAGAAAATGAGACGACGTTTTCCCCCACATTTTGTTTTGTTTTGCAACAACAATATAAATTCCACATACTCTTGTATTTTTCATGACATTTCGAACCAGCTTTGTACGCAATTCCATTTTTGTCCTCGATTATTTTCACTTTGGCAGTTTATGTAGGGATACTTTGGAGTCGCATTTTTGTCTTCTGCAAAATCTGGCTTGAGAATGAGACTGGCTTCACCTTTGCACCTCCTTCTTCAGACTAAGAATTTTATTAGTGGTGCGCAAGAGTTTAAACAATCGATGAAATCAAATTAAATCGAATTGAAATGTATCGATTTAATCTGTATTTTATTCTAATAATTCAGGTTAGTTTGATAAATTTAAAGAATTGAATTTTCGACTTAACTTGCATTCTTCTAAGAGAATAATCAGTTTGACCTTAGTCAAATAAAAAATACGTTGTTGAACTTTATGGCTGTTAGACCTTGATCTAATAAAAATATTATACTTGACTATAGTGTAATAAGTCGTAATCTTAAGGTGAGATTATTAGACCATAGTCTAACGAAAATTTTTTCTTATATAAAAATCTAGCACAACGTAACTTAATATTTTCTCTTATGAAAAATGTCACATATTATTAAAAAAATCTCAAGATTCTGAAATTTGTTTGTTTAGTCTATAGGGTCCTTCTAACACAAATTCTCTTTTTATTAGCACAAGATCAACGATTGTTAGTATGTTTTTACAATAAACAATAACTGTTAATCTTAACGTGAGAATGCTATATCAGGGTCTAACAAATTTTTTTGCTGCACCAGGATTTAGAATGGGGTAACATAGTATATTCTCTTGTGAAAATGCCACGTATCGTTAAAAAAAATCTAAGGTTCTAAATTTCATTTTTCCTGTCTAAATGGTCCTTCAGCATCACAAATTCTCTTTAATTTTAATTGTTTAGAGGAAGATGAAGGATTGTTAGTTATGTTTATTCAGTGTATAATAAGTGTTAATCTTAACATGAGAATGCTATTACATGGTCTAGCAGAATATTTTTATTACACCAGAGTCTAACACGGAGTAACTTATTTTCTATTGAGAAAAATGTGACATTTCGAAGAAAAATCTCAAGATTTAGAATTTCATTTTTCGAGTCTACAAGGGGTTCTTCCATCACAATTTCTCTTTTGTTTTTATTGTTTAGACTTTAGAGGAAGATGAAGGATTATTTATGTTTTTTTAGTCTATGACAAGTGTTAAGCTTAATAAGTCTAGAAAATTTTTGCTCGCGAGAATCTAGCGCAGGGCAGCTTAATAATTTTCTCTTGTGAAAAATCTCACACGTCGTTTAAAAAATCTCAAAATTATGAATTTCAATTTTTCGGTCTACAAAGGTACTTGTACTTCTACCACAACTTCTCTTTAATTTTAAATGCTCAGAGGAAGATGAAGGATTATTAGTAATATTTTTTTTTCAGTTTATAACAAGTGTTAATCTAATCATGAAAATGCTAGATCAAGGTGTAGTAGAATTTTTTTTACTACACCATAACCTATTGTGGAGTAACTTAGTATTTCTCCTTGTGAAAAAGCCACATGCCGCTAAAACATCTCAAGGTTCTGAATTTAGTTTTTTTTAAGACTATAGGGTTCCTAGTAGCATAATTTCTCTTTAACTTTTATTGTTTAGAGGAAGATGAAGGATAGTTAATTATGTTTTTTTCCGTCTATAGTAAGTATTAATTTTAACATGAGACTACTAGATCAAGATCGAACGGAAAATTTTCACTCCACCAATATCTAGCACGAAGGAATTTAATATTTTCTCTAATGAAAAGACCACGTATTATTAAACAAATCTAAATATTTGAATTCATTTTTTATTCTACACCAGCACAATTTCTCTTAAATTTTTATTGTTAAGAGGAAGATGAAGGATTATTAGTTATGTTTTTCTTTTCATTTCCCAACATTTTTTCATTTATGTTACCCACCTGTAATGTTGATTTTTGTGCTGCCTACTTTTTTCTTCTTTCTTTAAAATTCATTCTTGATTTTATACGAGATATATTTTTATCTTTATTTGTTTGGGTTGCGTTATAATGGAAGCGTGATAAAAAATAAGAAAATGATATTTTTAGCGTGATTCAATGAATTTGTCTAAGTTCACATATATATTGTTATCTTATCATTACATACTCAATATCGATACAATCTCCTAACATATATCTCACAACACCCAAAACTACACTTAACACGACAATATCTTGAAAATCATAACTAGTTTAGACCGAAGTAACCACTTCTCAATGGGACCAGTTACAATCCACTAGCTTAGAAATCATCTTCAGCACGGGCGAAATACTCAGACCAGCCTCTCAATATCATGAGTATTCCCCTCCTAGGTTAGAATCATCTCTCACATTTTAAGGCTAACCCTATATCTCTTAGGACAGAGTCTCATCATCACGAGATGCTTTCTTTAAGGTTGAGCCATCTCTCACCATTTATCGAAGCAGAACCAATGAACCATATATCAAAACTTATTATTTATAAGCACCCCAAAACTCTAACTTTTCTATTCGAAATAAGATTCTCAAATTATTTAATATATTTCAAATTATTCAATTAAATGATTTTAAGAATTTATTTATTCTCTGAGGATTTCAATTATGAATAAACTTTCTTAATCGGTGGAACCTAATCTAGTGAATTAAATTAATAGTTGCTGGATGCATCTAGAGTTTCTCAAATGATAAGACATATATCATTAGAATATAAATATGTTACAATTTAATTAAGTGCAATTCAAAAGTAAGGTAAAATCAGTAAAAACGTATAATACAATAAGTGAAATTGAAGAGATTTTACAAGAAATGAGAACCATAAGAGTATTGGAGATAATTTTTATTATTTTATTTGCATGCAGTAAATAATTAATAATCATTATAGTGATGTAAAAAATGATATGAAAGATAAAAATGTTTTTCATTTTAATGAGAATGAATCCTAATTAATTTTGATATGAAACATGTGAGACCAACCATAATAATTAATGGAAAATTAAGATAATTTATGATATCGCTAAGAACATTATCGTCTAAAAATATTTGCTTATACATATGTATCGATGAACACTAACAAACAAACATATTTTAAAAAAACTTAGTCGGAATTTCTCCTTACATGAGCTGCTGAGCCAAGCATATTCCTTTAAAGATCTCCTAAAAATTACCGTCAAGGGCATAGTATAGTAATAATCACATCCCATTACATCCCATAATAAAGATGATGTTTTAAGTTCAAATTTCCGTACCCTGACTAAAACAGTTCCACATAAAATTATAACCCAATTAGTATATGGTACATCCATAGTACTGAAAAATCTCCTCTCATTAGTTAATTTAGAAAGTGATATTCTATTACAAAGCCTATTTTCAATATAATCACTTGCTAAATCAAAGTAATTTATGTTGTTATCAACGAACAACTATATATCTTAAAAAAACCCCAATATAGTATACTACTATGACCAACATGCAAAGACAGGATAATAGTCTCGAATATTTCATAGTCAAGGCTTTGGATGTTATTAGCTTTGAATTTTTAGAAGCTTAATTAAAACATTATCATCTAATACGTTTTCAAATCGGTCAATAACCAGTTTTAGAAGCATCCTCCGCCTACCAAACTGTTCAATTCCATAAGAAATTTCAATATATAAACAACTCATCCTTAGGGTCAGTCTAAGATTCTTCAAACTTGAATTAACAGTAATATATATTGTTTAATAGAAAAGAATAAGTAATAATGGATCTACAAGTTCTAATTTATAGCATAATATATGCATATGATGATGCGTCGACTATAAATTAAAACATTATCATCATGCACGAATGATATATAAATTGTTTTGTCAAAGTTACATTATAGATTTTAAAAGGAATGAAGAGATATAACTCAAATCTACGATCTTTAAAATATGAATGTGGAGGCTTAACCAGATACACCAACTCATTTGGTTAGTGATACATCAATTTAAAATGAGCTTTTATATACTTAAATGACAAGTTTTATGAGAATTGAGAGAAATTAGTTTTATAGAGTAAAAAAGATTTTATTTTTATTGGTTATACATAACTAATCTTTCGAGTAGTAATTTACAAATCACACATTTTTAATTACCACTAATTTATTTGACTATTTGATTCATGTCGCATGCATGAACTAATAAATGATCACCCTCATGTCATCATGTCTTCATTTGGCAAAAACTTTTATATTTAAATTTTTATCTATAGCCTAGTTGGCTTACAAATATTTTATTTTTCTAATAAGAATATCTATTATTCATTAAATTTGATGTAATTATATATTTGACGTAAAATTAGTGAGGATCCAAGTCATGTATGTGGTTGATCAGAATTACATGTATACTTAATTATAGATTTTATGCCAGCTTGTTTTTTTTGATGTATGGCAGTTAATGTGACTGTCATACAAGGATTGGAAAGAGAAAGGAGAGGTGATGTAATTTATGCTCGTCATGACTTAGTAAACTTACCTAAGCTTGATCACGTTTTGAGTTGAGAAAGTGGGCAACATTTTAATGGATTTCCCATCTAATAAACGATTTTTTTAAAAAAGTGAGGAATAAGGCTAATAGTACGAAGACACCATAGTCTGTTGAACCAAAAACACATAGTTGGTGTAATGCTAAGACTGCAAACACAACATAAATGAAAGTCCAAACATGACAGGGTCGCCTAGCACCCATAATCTTTTGTCAAATTTTTAACCCTACAAATAACTGCGGGACTTATTTTCTCTTATTCTCTCTAATGTTTCTAATCCATCGATACTGTCTGCGTCTCATCATATCTTCGATTCACTATTTCTTCTTCGAATCAATTGTTTTCTCGTCTACTTCAACTCAAGATCACATTTACAACCTCTGATTTCTTTTTTATGTGTTCAACTCATGAATTTGGAAGGTATGTTTTTGTTTTTCTCCATCTTTTTTAATTTAATTACATTCATTATAAGATAATAACGAGTTTGTTATTCTTAAGATGGATAAATCATGGATAGAACATCTACAAATTATGACATTGGGGATGAAATTTTTCTCAAGTATGCGATGGAGCATGGTAATGACCCTTGTTCTTACGTTGTCTGTGTGTGAAATGTGAGAATCTCAAACGTTTCACTTTCATTGAGGTAAGAAATCATTGATTCATTCATGGTATAGATCAAAGTATCAAACATGAGTGTGATATAAAGAATTAGATAATTCTAGAAAAATATATTTGGTGTAAATGAAGGAAGAGAGTTCTCATGCAGATCTTGATGATTATGAATGTACTGTAAATATGGTTGAAGCAATAGAAAATTTTTAATTATATAATTCTGAGAAATTCTAAAAGTTGCTTAATGACGCTGAGAAGCCTTTGTACCTGAATTGTAAAAAGTTCACAAAATTATCTGCGATAGTGAAGTTGTATAATTTAAAGGCTAAATATGGATGGAGTGACATAAGTTTTTCAGATTTATTGAGTGCCTTAGAGAAAATGCTTCCAGATGGAAATTAAATGTCTGTTTCATTCTACGAGGCTAAGAAAACCTTTTGTGTTTTAGGAATGGAGTATGAAAAATACATACATGTCCTAATGATTATATTTTATATAGAAATGAGCATGTAGAAGCAATTGTATGTCCTGTGTGTGGTGACTCGAGATGGAAACCATAGAAGAATTTGTCAGGGGAGAAAAAATGAGTATCTGCAAATGTTTTATGGGTTTTCCTCCAATCCCACGGTTCAAACGAATGCATAAGAGTAGCCATATTGCAGAAAATTTGACATGGCATGCTTATGATAAGGAAATATATGGTAAATTATGTCACCTGGCCAATTCTCCATCTAGGAAGCTTATAGACCACAAATGACTAGATTTCGTAGCTAAGCCAAGACACATTCGACTAGCTATTACAGCAGATGAGATAAATCCATTTAGTTCCCTTAGTAGTAAATATAGTTGGATTTACATTAGTTGATCATGCAAGATTAAGTTACAAAAATTTCACTTTGGCTTCGCAAGCAAAACAAGATTTTTATGTCGAAGATCTAAAGGATCTAAGATGGTAAGTTGTCTTATCTTCCACTCAAAGAGAATATCATAAATGTTGGATCGGGTTTTAAAAATTTGAGAAAAAATAATGATCCACAAACGGTTCGTGAGTTGAAAATAAAATTTTTTCACATCAATATTGAATCATATTAAATAAAAACCTTTTATGATCATGCATATTTAGATTGACGTATTTAGAAGACGTGAAAAAAACATTATACATTTCTTGTATCAGAGAAGTTCTGACTTGGTGGAATCCTATTGATTGTCTTACGTTATTCGTTCTTCGTAGAACTTGAATCAACTTTCGTACCAACAACCACTCATAGGATTTAAAAGTATATATCAATAGGATATCATCAGGAATTGAGTGTGTGCTCTCAAAACAACAGAAAAAAAGAAAAACTAAATATCTCTTCTTCCTCTAGATTTCGACGACATCATGGAGGGGAGAGAGAAGCTGTTTTCTTTGCTCTGTGTAATCACATACTGTGACCATGGTTGTTTCAACACACTTAGGGAGGCAACCTAATACCATCCCTTATATAAAGATTACGGAATTTACACACATACCTATATGCTATAAATTATTGAAATTCTCCTCCCTTTTACTGTAATTGTCAAAATTTTACATCTCCCTAGAGCCAAATTCATCAATCTAAATTGATAAATTAAATTGATCTCCATCAATTAATTAATTAATTAATTTTATTTAATAATTATCTAATAATTAAAAAATAACAATTAATTAATTTGAACACTAATTTTTACTCTTCACTACTTTAGTGACGATATCCCTCACTAATGGGTTCGGGATGTATACCTTGGTCCAAAACACATTTTTGATCCAACTGATGTTGTTTCTCATTTTTGTCTGTATGAGCTACTACTGAGACCGAATAGACCCACATGAATAAAGTTATAGAGTTCAAATACTCGATGAATTTATCTCGATAAATTTTTGATCTATTTAATCCTGACATCGTACTACTCCACTATACGTTCGATACCGAATCAACTCTCAATTCATGCGCGGTACATTTTCTGTTAGTGCAAATAAACTAATTTTATTTCACGATCCACAGAATTTTTGCTATGTTACCCTTCATGAATATCAGTAACAAGAGCATGATGTAAAATTATCATTTTATCCCTCTAGTTATTATTTTCTTAACTCCTTTATTGACTGTAAATAAGAAAGACATAACAGTGAATTGTCTCGCACAGTTCACCATGTCTTATTCAATGATTCATTTCATCGAGTATCTGGCCTGGTTTATTATCCACACACCTATCAATAAAGCATAAAGTGACATTGTAGTATTTTACAATCTCGCCACGAATTCCATATTTGTGAATCACGTAGCTCCAATATAGTTGAATCACGATCCCAACAGCCGATATATTGTCCAACAATTTGAACTCACTCATTTGACGTATCAAAGACGGCAAGTAACTAAGTCAAGTTTCGTATTCATCTTAGTATTAAGGTAATCACGAAAATATCCTTAAGGTGTAAATAATTAGATTTAGAGCTAGATAAACGAATTTGCTCCAAACTAATTTGTTACTCGTCTATTCAACATGTTCCATAATATGTCTAGGTCAACTATTAGAGTCTCCACTCTCATGTCCCAAGACCGGTATCCTATGATTTGACCTAACAGTCGTAAGCAGACTCGATTGTCCAGTTGATTCTAAGACTGCAAATAACATTTTGAACTATTTTAGAAGAGTTTTTCATGAAGACCCCTTAGTATTTACTCTTCTTACGTTCACAATTGTTCCAGGACTTGAGTAAATTATAAACACACTTTAATTAATAAAAAAAAATTCATTCATTCATTAAATTTAGTAATACAAAATGTTTGAGAAATAACTAAATACTCATAAATAGATATTACACCTACTTTATGGACATAATTCTAAAAATCTCCCACTCCGACTAAAGTAGGCATATACAATGTCGTATCCTCATTCCCTCTAGATGACCATAACAAACTTTAATGCTTAAAGTCTTCCTGAATGGATCTGTCGAGTTGTTGACCGTTGATATGTATGTTACTACAACATCTCCACACTGAACAATCTCTATAATCATGTGATATTTACACTCTATGTGTTTGGATCTTTTGTAGCTCCTTGGTTAATTAGAATTCACTACAACCCCACTGTTATCGCAATAAAATGTCCTGGGCTTGTCAACTTCTAGAACAACTTTCAGAGTTTTCAAGAACTTTTTAAGCCGTATAGTCTCCTTTGCAGCTTCACAAGCTGCCACATACTTAGCTTCCACAATAGAATCAGCAATGCAAGATTGCTTGATACTTCTCCATACAACTGCTTTACCGTTCAAGATGAACACCGATCCTGAAGTGGACCTCCTAGAATCATTGTCTGCTTGGAAATTAGAGTAAGCATACCCAGTCATATTCAGGTCAGTACCTGAATATACAAGTAAGTAGTTTCTTGTTCTCCTAAGATACTTAAGGATATACTTGACAACATTCCAGTGCTCAAGTCGAGGATTAGATTGAAAATGAATCACCACACCCACCGCATAGCAAATGTCTGGCCCAGTGCAAAACATCGCATACATGAGATTTCCTACGGTTGAGGCATCGGGAATCTTTCTCATGTTTTCTTCTTCTTGAGGAGTCTTGAGAGACTGCTCCTTGGAGATGCTGACTCCATGCCTGAAAGGAAGATATCCCTTATTAGAGTCATGCATACTGAAGCGATCCATCACCTTATCAATATAAGATGCTTAAGACCATGCCAATTGTCTGCTTTTCTGATCCTGAAAGATCTGAATATCTAGGATAAAGGCAGTTTCTCCAAGTTCCTTCATATCAAATTAGTTTGCAAGCAAAAACTTGACATCAAACAATTTTCCTACATCATTCCCAGTGAGCAGAATGTCGTCCACGTACAAAATTAGAAAAACCACCTTCCCTTCATGTATCAACTTATACACACAGGGTTCATGCACTAACTGCTCAAAACTAAAGTTCTTGACAGTTTCATAGAATCTGATATTTCATGATCGGGACGCTGGCTTAAGTCCATAAGTAGATTTCAGCAGTTCGTGAACCTTACCCTCTTGGCCTTTATCCATAAACCCATCTGGTTGAGCCATATAAATGTGCTCTTCAAGATTTCCATTCAAAAAAGAAATCTTGAGATCCATATGCTAGATTTCATAATCAAGGGCAGTAGCAATGGACATGAGGATTCATATGGATTTAAGCATGACCACCAGTGAGAACATAGTCAATACATTCCCTTTGGGTATAGCCATTGACTATAAGACGAGCTTTAAAGGTCTCCACATTCCCATTCGGACCTGTTTCTTTTCCTATAAATCTATTTACACCCTAGAATTTTACCCGTTCAAGAGGATATGCGAGTTTTCAAACTTCGTTCGAGTATATCGATTGTATCTTAGCGTTCATGACTTCTTGTCATAAATTTGCTTCAGGACTAGCCATGGCCTGTGAGTAGGAGACATGTTTATCATGATCCTCATCTAAGACTTCTGTTAAGGCATCTCCATAAGACATGTACTTGTCAGACTGTCTAAGAACCCTCCCATTACGTTGCGGCTCCATATGCTCTGGCTCCTGCTGTGGCTTTTCCATTATTGAATAAAAAATAGTTTCTGATTGGGGAGTCGGTGTCCTCCCACTCAATAATTCCTCTAGCATAAGAGTGTTTCTCGACTTCACACTTCTTATGTAGTCCTCTTCAAGAAAACACGCTTTCGTGCTCATGAATATTTTCTTGTCAGTTAGACTATAAAAGATGTATCCATTCGTTCCCTTGGGATATACTATTAACATGCATAATTCTAATCGACTGAACAACTTACCTGTCTTCGATTTCTGAACATGTGCTGGGCATCCCCATATTCTAAGGTGGTTTATGAATGACTTTCGTCCATTCCATATTTCATATGGCGTACCGGGTACTATCTTTGATAGAACTTGGTTTAGAGTGTATGTTGATGTTTCCAAGGCATATCCCAAGAACGAATCGAGGAGAGATGAGTAACTCATCATGGATCTAACCATATCCAACAGAGTTCGATTCATTCTTTCTGACACACCATTCTGCACTGGAATGTCATGTGCTGTAAGCTTAGAAAGCATACCTTCTTCCTTAAGAAAGTCTTCTAACTCTCCTAGCAAGTACTCTCCACCACGATAAGATCATATCGTTTTGATTTATTTCTCTAATTGCTTTTTGACCATAGCCTTGTACTCTTTGAACTTTTCAAAGGTTTCAGACTTTTGGTGCATTAGATAAACATGTCTAAAACGTGAGTAGTCATTAGTGAAGGTTACATAACCTCCTTTTGCTTAGATATTCAATGGCCCACATACATCATTATATACGAGTTTGAGACATTGAGTGGTTCTTTCACCATTCGCTGATAATGGTCTCTTGATCATTTTACCTTCTATACAGGATTCACACGTGGGTAGTGATCCCACACTTAAAGTTTGCAATGGACCACCCTTTGCAAGTCTTTGGATAATGTGGCCAAGACGTAAGTGCCACAAATAACTTAGATCAGTTGAGTGAGACTTCAACCTCTTACTATCCCTTTGTAAATCAGTATTTACTTTAGTGTCACATATAATTGAAACTATTGATTTTACGTAAAACAATTTATTTATCAAACGTGGAGTAGTAATAAAGCAATCATTTCTAAAAATATCAATATATTTATTAATAAAATTCAAACTAAATCCTTGCTCAATTAAACTAGCTACTGAAATAAGGTTCTTCACAAAAACTGAGATATAATAAAACATCACGTAAAATCATATAACTATTATGAAATGACAATCTAATAATTCCAATAGATACGACCAATACTAGTGCTTCATTTCCCTAACGGAAGCTGAACTCACCCTCGTCAAGCCTTCTGATTTCCCTGAACCCCTGCAGGGAACAAATATGGTTAGTGGCTGCAAAAAGTAGAGTCAACCACATAACATGCCTCAATAACAAGCACTATACCTTTAGATGTCAACTCCTTGAGATAGTCTGGGCAGTTGCGTTTCCAATTATCAGCGGCTCCACTATGATGACACTTGTCTTTCAACTTGTCTGCTTTTTTAGTGCCCTTACCTTTCGCAGCTTTCGAGTTCTGCGTCTTAGCCTTCTTCAGATCTCTCATGTGTCGAGCTAGATGTGGAAGGCTTGTTTTCAGTAAAGTTTGCCTCTCCAGTCTTCCTCTTGCCCTTCAAAAGCAAAGTATCAGTAGCGTGCAGTTCCTTCATCAGTTTAGGAAGTAAGTACCTCAATTTATTCACTGAATAATTAAGTTTGAAGTTCTCAAAAGTGTCACAGAGAGTCTCAATGATCATATCAACCTGTGTCTCGCCATCTACCTCAGCACCTATAATGATCACTATCATATGTTCTCTGATATGAGTTCCAGGTTTCATCCTACAGTTAATGAAGTTTCGCACATCAACTTGTTTGGCTTGATGACCCTGATCTTTGAACATTTCAGTGATGTTTAACATCATATCAATGACAATTTCCATATTCTGATGATGTTGTTGTAACACATTGCTAATATAAGCCAAGATGTAACACCTAATGATCTCATTAGAACACATGTAAGAAGCATAAGCATCATTTTCCTATTGAGTCGATTCAACAGTAGGCTCAAGGGGACAAAAGGTTGTGAGCACGAAGTTGTGCTTTTCTACTGTCAGCATGTGATTATGTTTCCAATCCACATAATTTTCACCAGTAAGTTTGTTCACGTTTACGATTGTTGAAAGTGTGGATAGCGACATGATTGCTGAAAAGAATAAATAAAGCGGTGTAAATAAATTCTCAATCATTTAAGAAAGTATGATGCATGATGCAAATGCTTAAATATTTAAAAATCTAAAAAAAAATATTTCTTCCATGATGTTATGATCAACAACGATAGCTTGTCTCATCTAAGGAAAATGTCCAAGCTACCTTCTATTGCATCGACACTCCTCTTGTTTGGTTAACACTTCTCATGATGTCACTACATCTAACTTAACCAATTGCCAATATTTTTTTGTCACCTTGGCCCCATTGACTAGTCTCTATATGGGATTCCAATGTACTTCGGTCTAAGTGTTTAACCAACATATCGATTTTAAAGATTGCCAAAGAACTAACAGTCCATCTAGGAACGGTCGTGCCTCACTACTTCCTTTACAATCTTTAGCTTTTTAAGCAACTCGATGACTTAAAGCGAGACAATTTCTAAGTTTCTCTCACTGAAGAGCGGACCGCTAGGGCGGCTCTAAACCATTCCTCGTACCACGATCAAGTTTGCGTTGTGGACCTTGGGAACGTTTCAATGTAAACGACCTTCCCATTTATTTTTTGGATAAATAGATTTTTCTTTGCTTTTTCAAAAAATATAACTTTTTATAAATTTAAAAAGAAAACAAATTTTAAAAATCATAATTTTTATAAAATTTAAATCACAATTTAAAATTTATAACTTTTATAAAATTCACATTGTATCTAAATTATAACCTATTATAAATTTAAACTACAATTATGCATGTACATGCTACACCGCATTTTGATATTGACATATCTCTATTTCTATATGACATGTTATATGGTGATACATGATTAATAATAAATCATCCATTCAAAATTAACCTCTCTATGGCTCATTTGTAATTACAACCAATAAAAAGAATAATAAATAAACTATAATAATTTAAATATTAATCTTCATGACGTCTGTAATCTTCTCATTCTCTTTCAGAAAGTCTCACCAATTTTTAACTCTTTACAAAAGTTCCGTCCCATTTTTAAAATTCAAATTTTAATTTAAAATTTAATTTTCAAATAATTTTTACTTTGATAAAAAATTACCAAGTAAATTGATCAATTTATTTATTTTTAAAAATAATTTATAAAATAAATTCTAATTAATTAGTGTTGAAAAATTATCTGAATAAATAAAAATAATTTTTAGGGGTTGGATTGGGCAAACGTCTAAGGTTTCCAAAACCCAAAAATTTCTAAAACCTTTAGGTTTCCTAAACCCTAAAGCTACCAAAATCTCAAGGTTTCCTAAATCCTAAAGTTTCCAAAACTTCATGGTTACCTAAACTTTAATTTTTTCAAAAACTCAAGGTTTCTAAACCATAAAGTTTCCAAAAACTTAAGGTTTTCTAAAACCTTAAGGTTTCCTAATCCATATGGTTTCCTTAACCATAATTGAGAAACCCACAAAGGGTGAGCGGCAACAGCAAGCAGCAGCGTGGGGGAGCAAGTGACGACGATGAATGGTGACTTTTCTTGTGACGACGGATTTACATGGAATTTAAAGATACAACTTTTGTAAAAATTAAATCACATCAAATCCTATGCCTCAATTTTAGCGTACATCAATTATAAAATCAAAAATAAACACCTAAAATCAATCGATCAACATTCATTCGAAAAACATATTTAAACATGCTTTGAATCTACCATATAAAACCATGATACATACGTCTAATTACTAAATATGCACAATCAAGAACCCAATGCTCTGATACCAATTTTTGGATTGAGTTTTTAAAAGTTTGAGGAAAAATAATGAACCAAGAATGGTTCGTGGACGGAAAATTAAAAAATGTTCACATCAACTATTTAATCATATTAAACATAAAACCTTTTTATGATCATGCATATTTAGATTGACGTATTTAGAAGAGGTGAAAATAATATTATAACTTTCTTGTATCAGAGAAGTTCTGACTTTGTAGAATCCTATTGATTATCTTGCGTTCTTCATTTTCGGAAAAAATAGATCAACAATTTTTTTCTAGAGAATAACCTCTTTTTAGCTTGGGATTTTTTTACCACTTTAATGTAAAACAAGTCTCATCTCTTAAGAAAATCTGGATAAACAGAAATGAATAAGGTAAAAGCTATTTGTTCAAATCTTTTTTTTTTTTATAAACTACTTGCTCAAATTAAGTAGTGTTCATAAAGTACTTTCTCAGTTCAAGTAGTTTTTATTAATTACTTGCTATGAGCAAGTAATTTTATGATTCTAGACTAATAAAAATTAATTAAGATAAGAACTACTTAGTTTAAGCAATTAGTTTCTATAAATATTTACTCAGACCAAGTAGTTTTTATAAATTTGATCATACAAAAATAAATAATATAAAAACTACTTGTAGTAGACCAAGTAATCTTTAAGGAGAAATTGTTGGAATATATCCATAAAGTAGCGTGTAATAACTTTTTATTTATATTTAGTTATTTCTCAGACATTTGTATTAATGAATTTTTATGAATAAATTAAAAGTTTTATTTTAAATTAAAGCATGTTTATAAATTACTCAAGTCTTGAAACTATTGTCAACGAAAGAAGAGTGAAGATAGAAGCGTCTGCAGATGAACTCTTCTGAAATAGTTCAGAACGATATTCGTAGTTTTAGGATTGACTAGGCAATCGAATTTGATTACGGCTGTTAGGTTGAACCGTTGAATGTCAGTCTTGGGTAATAAGAGTGGAGACTCAAATGCTTAACCTAGACATGCTATGAACATGTTGAATAGACCGGTAACAAATTAATTTAGAGCCCATAACCATTTACCTAACTCTAAATCTAATTATTACACCTTAAGAGTCTTTTTGTAATTACTTTAATTATGAGGTGAATCGTAACTTGACTTGGTTAATTCCAATCTTTGACATGTCAAATGAGTGAGTTCGAATTGGCGGGCAATACCTTGACTGTTGAGATTGTAATTTAATTAAGTAGTAGTTACGTGGTTCATAGATATGAAAATTCATGATTGGATTGCGAAAGCAACATATCACCTTATGCTTTATTGACGGGTGTGTGAATAAATTAACTTCGCCAAGTATTCGATGAAATGAGTCATTGAATAAGACTTGTGAATTGTACGAGATAATTCACTAGAATGTCTTTCTTATTCACAGTCAATAAAGGAGTTAAGAAAATAATAACAAAAGGGGTAAAATGATAATTTTATACTTCACTCTTGTTACTGATATTCACGATAGGTATTATGTTAAAATATTTTGTGGACCGTGAAAATAAATAGAGTTTATTTACATCAACAGAAAATGTAGCGCGTATGAATCGAGAGTTGATTCGACATCGAACCTATAGTGAAGTTGTACGATGTTAGGACTAAATAGGTCGAGAATTTATGGAGATGAATTGGCCGGGTATTTGAATCCTAAGCTTTATTCATGTGAGTCCATTCGCTCTCAAAAATAGTTCAGAGAATAGGAATAGAAAAACAAACTAAGTTGGACCAAAATGTGTTTTGGTACCATGTCATATTTCCTACACCTATATGGATATGTGATGTCACTTAAGTTAGTTAAGTGTAATTATTATATTGAATTAATTATTTATTATTTTTAATTGTTAGATAATTGGTTAAATAAAATAAATTAACTAATTAATTGAAAATGATCAATTATATTTATCAATTATATTTTCTACAATAATAGATAATTAGGAGAATGTTTGGAAATTTTATAATATATGAGTATATTTATAAATACCAAAAATTACCTTTTGATAAATATCTAATAGTAATTTGATTGCAAAAATATAATGAGAATAAGATACAATTGTTGTACACAAAAGGAAGAGAAAAAGCTTTTCTCCTCTCACTACTGTTGCCGCCGAAATTAAAATGAAGAAGGGAAGATTTGATTTTTCTTCTTCAATCGTTTTGAGAGCCCGCACTCAAATTCCTACGTAAAATTCTTCTGAGATATATTTCTGAAATTAACAGGTGGTTGTTGTTGAACTAAATCAGAAATCGTTTCTGAAATATCAAGTTCATGATTTTGATCTTAAAGCTTGAAGGACACGAAGAACGCTCGAGTGAGTTCCGCGAGTTCAAAAATTCTTCGATGCAGAGTAAAGGTGAAAAATCATTTTCTCTTAATCTATTCGTTTTAATATCGTATATGCATGATCAAACTAAAGTTGATTCTAAATTATTAATATGATTAAATAAGTTAAATCAATTTTTTTATATTCCGCACACGAACTATTTGTGGTTCAAATTTTTTTTTAATTTTAAAACCGATCAATCCTAACAATTGGTATCAGAGCGTCGGTTTAAGATTATGCATATAGATAATTAAAACAAACGTAAATTGAATTTTATGGATATTGGCATATGATTGTATGGTAGACTCAAAATTATTTTGAATATATTTTGTGATTGGATCCTGAACTGTTGGCTCTAGGCGTTTTTGTTGTAGAATTGATGTACGCCGAATTTGAGGCATATAAATTTATGTAATTTAATTATGCAATTGTTGTAAATTTTAAATTCATCGTTGCCAGAAATCGCTCGAAACCACCGCCGAGAAGTCGCTGGACAGCCACCGATATTCTCTACCTCAATCAGATCTAAGCACTTTGATATTTTTACCAAGTTGATTTTTGACTTTAGAGTTGTATGTCTTAAACATATCCAAAATCTCGTATTTTGAATGAACCAGATATACATAGGAATACTTAGTGAAATCATCAATAAATGTAACAAAATATTTTATACCTCCCCTACTAGGTGTTAGTTTCATAACGCACAAATTACTATATATCAAATCAAGTAAGTCATTCATTTTTTCTTTAGATTTTTTGGCATGGAGACGTTGTGGTTACGCATATTTTAACGGTCAACAACCTGCAGATCCATTCACGAAGACTTTAAGTAGTAAAACTTTTTATGGTCATCTGAAGGGCTTGTGGATAAGAGATTGTACACCCCTACTTTAGTTCAATTGAGAGATTGTTGGAATATGTCCATAAAGTAATGTGTAATAACTATTTATTTGTATTTAATTATTTCTCAGACATTTGTATTACTGAATTTTTATGAATAAATTAAAAGTTTTATTTTAAATTAAAGCATGTTTATATATTACTCAAGTCCTGGAAAAATTTTCAACGAAACAAGAATGAAGAGAGAAGTGTATCCAGACGAACTCTTCTGAAATAGTTCAAAACGATATTCGCAGTCTTATGATCAACTGGGCAATCGAATTTGATTACGACTGTTAGATTGAACCGTTAGATGTCAGTCTTGGGGCATAAGAGTGGAGACTCAAATGGTTAACCTAGACATGTTATGAACATGGTGAATAGGCCCGTAACAAATTAGTTTAGGGTCCAAAACCGTTTACCTAGCTCTCAATCTAGGTATTTTACACTTTAAGTGTATTTTCATAATTATCTCAATCCTGAGGTGAATATGTAACTTGATTTGATAGTTGCAATATTTGATATGTCAAATGAGTGAGTTCGAATTGGTGGGCAATATCTCGACAGTTGAGATTGTAATTTAGTTAAGTAGAAGTTGCGTGATTCACAGATATGAAAATTCGTGGTTAGATTGTGAAAGTAACAATATCACATTATGCTTTATTAATGAGTGTGTTGATAAATTAACTTAGCCAAGTATTCAATGAAATGAGACATTGAATAAAACTTATGAATTGTACGAGACAATTCACTATAATGTCTTATTTATTCACAGTCAATAAAGGAGTTAATGAAATAATAACAAGAAAGTTAAAATGTTAATTTTACATTCTGCTCTTGTTACTGATATTCACGATGGGTATTATGTTAAAATATTCTGGGGACCGTGAAAATAATAGAGTTTATTTCCTCACAAAAAAGGTAGCCCGCATGAATCAAGAGTTGATTCAGTATCAAAATTATAGTGGAGTCGTATGATGTCAACATTAAATAGGTCGGAATTTATGGAGATAAATTCGCCGGGTATTTGAATCTTAAGTTTTGTTCCTGGGATCCATTCGGTCTCAAAAATAACTCAGAGAATAGGAATAGAAAAACGAACTAGATTGGACCAAAATGTGTTTTGTTGCCAAGACATATTTCCCACACCTATATGTGATAGGTGATGTCACTTAAGTTAGTTATGTGTAATTGTTAGATTGAATTAATTTCTTATTATTTTCTAATTATTAGATAATTAGTTAAATAAAATTAATTAATTAATTAATTGATAATGATCAATTATACTTATGAATTAGATTGATAAATTTTGATACAACTAAAATTCTAGGAGGTCATGTAATTTTCAGCAATAATAGATAATTAGGAGATTTTTTTGGAAATTTTACAATATATTGGTATATTTGTAAATATCAATTTTTTTTTTTTATAAATATCTAATAACAATTTGATTGCAGAGAGATAATGATGATGAGATACAGTTATTGTTATCAACACACAAAAGGAAGAGAAAAATGTTTTCTCCTCTGACTATTGTTACCGTCGATATTACTCTGAAGAAGGAAATATTTATTTTTTCTTCTTCAATCGTTTTTAGAGCTCACACTCAAGTTCCTACGTAAAATTCTTCTAAGATATATTTATAAATTAACGGGTGGTTGTATGTGGACTAAATCAAAAATCATTCATGGAATATCAAGTTCATGATTTTGATCTTAAAGCTTGAAGAACACAAAGAATGCTCGAGGGAGATCCACCATTTTAGAAATTTTCCTATACAGAGTAAAGTTAAAAAATCGTTTTCCAATCTATTCGTTTTAATATCGTATATGCATGAATAAATTAAAATTAATTTTAAATTATTTAATATGATTAAATAACTTAAAATAATTTTTTCTAAATTCTACCCACGTACCATTCGTGGTTCAAATCTAATTTTCTCTAATTTTAAAACCAATCAATCCTTGCAGAAAAGATAGAAAATAAATTCACAATAAAAAAGGACTTGAATTTCAGATGTTAAACATTTGGCCTATTTATTCGATTTGACTTTTTAAATATTATTTTTTTTTAAAACTGTAATTCAATTATCACAAAAGACACTATTGGAAAATTTGTTAACTTAACTTGAAACAAGATTCTATCTAAATTTTCTAAATATTTCACACTTTTATCCCGTTTGGTAGCCCGTCAAGAAAAATAGGAATTCGATGCACCGAAACAAAAAATTATGACTTTCTCATATTCTCACATTTAGAGGTTGCCGGCCGAGTCTATGTATCTTAGGCTTGGGCCTGAAGCCTCTACTTTCAAGAGATCTCAAAAATTATTTTTTCACTTTTTATTCTAAAACATGTTTTATTATATATAATTTTTATAATTTAGACAAGTTTTTTATTCTAAATTTAATTTTGTCTACACCTTTTAAAAAATATCAAATATAACATTTTTAAAAAAATATTTAATCTCACAAATTGAATTAAATTTAGTAATTTTTATATTTAATTAGTCACTAATATATCCTTTTATTTTTAATGTATATGTTTAACTATCCACTTTTTCTCTCCCATATCTATTAGTTTCTCTCTCACTAGATGTATCTTACTATCTCTCTCTCCTAAAATATCTTCCTCCCCCTATCTCTCTCTCTCCCTCTGTCTCTTTCGCTCATTATATATATATATTATTTTTCCAAAGTTAAGCATAACATTAACCAGCCACTTGGGCGGAGAAGCAGAATACAAAAAATCATCCCCTTACTTTCAGAAAAATCGTAGCAAAATTATATTAAGCCTCCATTTACTCATTTAAAAGATCTTGCCCAAATTGTGAAAATTCACTTCATTCCTGATTTTCATTATGTCTCTGGTCACAAAGATAAAAATCTCAGTTTCTACAGAGACATTTTCTTAGAAACTAAATCTATAAATTTTAACCCTATAAAAAGTCCTGAATGAAAGATTCTTTATCATTCATTCTACATCTTTTGGTATCAAGGCCAAACAGTACCATTCATATACCGCTGAATGTAATCAATATCTTCAAGAGGTCACTGAATAGGAGTGGGTTGGGTTTCATTGGCTAAATGCCAGTTTATAGGTAAATTAATATCAGAGCACCTAATGGTTTTGGGGATTCTAATATTAGCATTACTTTGGTTGAATTGAATCAAAAGTGTTTGGTTTTTAGAACTTCTATTGAGAGCTTGAAAATTCATATTGCTTTTGGTAACTTTGTAATGAATTCTAAAATTCAAAGCTAGAGGCTGGACACCTTCAAGGATTTCATAACCACTAGTTTTGTTCTTCATTAATAATGTCATGAATTGTATTTATCGTAGATCTACTGCTATAAGAAGAATTACTTTTAAATGACCTACTCATTGTTCAAGTTAACTAAATTATTCTTATATCTAAGAATTTCATCATATACTCTGATTAACAAATCTGCTATGACTTCTACAACTTCCTATAAAGTTTAACTCTTCACCCTTCTTACCTTTCAATAGCTACTCTAACCTCAGGATTTACTGCCTCACAAAAGGTCTTACAGAATACCTCAAGAAAACTTAATAGAAACTGATAACTTAGATTCACATCTTAGAAAATCAAAGTAATAGAGAAATAATTAAGCGTAACAATACCTAAACACTTGGGTGGAGAAGTAGATTAATATAAATAATTAAAGCAAATCAACAAGTAGAAAATAATAAATAACCAGCTACTTGGGCGGAGAAGTAGATTAATAATTAAGCAAGTAATAAATAACCTACCAGGTTTGGTTTTGCTACCAAAAGATGCGGAACTGCGTTTAAAGAACTCAAATAACTTAAGAAGTCAAATATTTATTGAAGGAAAATTAAAACTTACAATGGAAAAATAAAACTTACAATGGAATTTTGATTTGTAACAATTAATTAGTACTCTCTATCACTAATTAATGTTAAGAAGAAGAAAGTATTTCAAAAAAGGAGGAAGAAGAAAGCTTTGTTTTTCAAATTAAGTTTTTCTCTCAAAGTAAGTAATGAGTGGAAACTAAGTTATGAATCACAAATAGTAGTAGACATCCTATTTATAGGCATAGAAGGTGGAGTTTATCAGAAACCCCTCACTAACTTACACTATTCTTTTCTACTAAGGTAAAAAATATTTTACATGGTAACTTTTGACTAAATAATTAGAAAATGACAACTTAGCTATCGAATCTATAGACAACTTGTAAAATAATTCTAAAAGAAGGCAAAATATAAAGATTCTTAATAATTGTTATCTTGAAAATCGCATCTTGATTATTGCTTCATATAGGAGAGTCACTATGATAACATACACATACATACATACATACACACATACACACATACACATACATACACACATACACATACACACATACACATACACACATATGCATACACACATACACATACACACATATGCATACACACATACACATACACACATATACATACATACATATACATACACATACATACACATACATATACATACACACATACACATACATACACACATACACATACACACATATACATACACACATACACATACACACATATACATACATACATATACATACACATACATACACATACATACACATACACATACATACACATACATACACATACATATACATACACATATATACACATACATATACATACACATACAAACATATACATACATATACATACATATACATACATATACATACATACATATACAAACATATACATACATACATATACATACATATACATACATACATATCCATACATATACATACATATATATACATACATATATATATATATATATATATATATATATNGTGTGTGTGTGTGTGTGATTTGGAGGCATGATTGATTTGGATGATGTTCTTCCAAGTCAGATGCTGAAGAAGAAGACATGGCTTGTTAGGAAGATTCAATTATAATGTTGAATGATTTGGGAAGATTCAATTATCATGAGCTGGATATGAAGGTGCTTGATAAAAATATGATTTGGTTGATGTTTGGCAGTGAGAAGGAGACGGAAAAGTGGAATGTAGGGGATCTTGGAGTTTTAATGGGAATTCGATTAAGCTGAAAATGTTTAAATCTAGTTTACAATCTTCTGAGGTAAGTTTTTCACACTATCCTATATTCATTCAAATTCAGGATCTCCGTCTAGATTGGGTTCTTGAATCAGTTATTAAAAAGATTGCAAGTTTGGTAGCGGATGTGATTAAAATTGATGCATACACTATGGAAGGTGTCTTGGTAAGTTCTGTGAGATTGAGATCAATGTTAGTCTGATAGTCAGTTGAAGGCAGTGGGTTTGGATACGGAGAAGGGAGAAAGCACCTATTTGGATAAGGAGAAGGGAGGATACACCTGTTATATGAAACGTCAAGGTTTAAAGGATGCTATTTCCCTTTATAATCTCCAAATACAATGAAGATTGAAGCAAAGACTAAGAAGTAAAATGCTGAAAAGGTAGAAATGGCAGTTTGATTTCATGCATGTTGTAGATCCTGTGTGGCTTTCTAGAGGTGTGTTAGTCTATGGAAGCATAATGTCTGTATCTCTTGTATTGCCAACAGAAATGTCTTGATATACATGATTATTAAAGATATTGGGAGAGTAAGCTTTGTTTATGGAAGTAGAGATGAAGGAGTGAGATGGTTCATTTTGATACACTGTAAAAAAAGAAAAAAAGGCAGCTTATTTTTCACCTTGGATTATAGTTGGTGATTTTAATGAAATGTATTATGCAAAAATGAAAAGGAAGGGGAATAGAATTTGACTTTAGAAGGGCTAAAAAGTTCAAGAATCTTACGAATAATTGTGAATCATGATGTCAAGGCAAAAGGGTGCTACTATACATGGAGGAATGGTAGGGATATGAGGGGTTTATCCAAGAAAGATTGCACATAATGTTTGTTAAAGTTGTCGTGTAAGATGCTTTCCCCAAATTGGAAGTGCAAGTTCCTCCACATTGGCTCAGACAGGAACATGTTGGTTTTGAGCCTTGATCCTGGAAAGATAAGCAGAAAGAAAAAGAAGCTGGGTGAGATTTGGAGGAAGGAAGAAACATATTGGGGGGAAATGGATCAAGTCCAATAGCTTAAAGCTGGTGAAAAAAAATGTTTTCCATATATTGGTGAAGATAAGGTAACAATTCGTAAGAAAGACCACTTTACAAACTGCTTTAAAGAGGTGTGGTATCAACTATTAGCAGTTGATGTAGAATGGCTGCTCCAACATATCAACCCTGAGATTTTATCTGATTTTAATGAAAAGCTGCTATATTCTGTTTCAGATGAAGAGGTGAGATATGCAGCTTTTGGTCTTTGTGCAGCGAAGACCCTTCGCCCCAGTGGAATGCGAGATTATATTTACCAAACTTTATTGGGACCCTATATCTTCCAAAGTATTTAAATGCTACTGGTCCGCCCCCCATCGGTGGGCCATTTCAGTCGACATGACTGCACGGTCCATATAGTCTAAGCACCCCCTAGAACCCTCAAGCATGATAAAAATTGAGGAGATAAATAAGATAAAAGAAAAGACCCATATAAGGAAAAAATGACTTACCACGATGAACCAGCAACGAGGAAGGAATGGTGACACAAGGAACAAACAATCTACGAGGCGTCTTCCAAGATAATGAGAAGGAATGTGCGAGGCTGAGTTAGAAGGAGGCGTTACCACACCTTGAAGGAAAACATGATAGTGGCATGGACAGGTGATGAAGAAATAAAGGCCGCCGATTGCAGACGGTAACTCCCGTCTCTACTGGGCGAAGGATTTTTAAAAGAAAGGGTTTCAGAGTCTCTCGGGGGCAGAAATGTTTGAGGGAAAAGGAAAGGAAGGAACACCTATTAATAGGCCCTAACTCATGTGACAAATCAGGACCGTTTTGTCGATCCAACGGTCAGGATGACGTCTAATCGTGGGGGAATGGGGTGAGCTCTGATGTTCAATCGACACGAATTTGAATGAATGACAAGAGACACTAAAGGGTCAAGGGTCGTATCGTTTGCCCCCCCCCCTCACGCATCCGTCGTAGTCGTCATTACCTCCCCTAGAGTGAAACCGAAAATAAGGATTCAAGAGAAATAAGGCTACGTGCACGCCCACAATAAGACGATCACCACGAGGCAACCCTAACGAACCTCAAACAAAGGAGCCTTAAGACTTGGATGGATGGAACCCTAAAGTCTCGACTAGGGGAAAATGTTATGGGGATCCTCAAACTACCAATGACACGGCACCACGTGGCATGCCACGTCAAGTGTTTCTACTTAAACTCCAAGAGGAATTGGAGAGCTGAGCTCCTAAAAGAGAAGGAACCGACCTGACGGGTCGACATCCAAAGGAGCTCGGGAAACATCAACCAACATGAATTAGAAGGCTCTGAGGGGAAGGTTTAACACAGGAGCTCGGCTAGTCCTACGGTAGGCATCATCATTATTCATCTAAAGTAGCGTTGCATGTTCCATTTTCCCACTTACAACAATCACTGGTTCGCTTTAAATCGACATGATGAAGTGTCGAGTCAGTCACCATACGATCGCATCCACCACATATGGAAGGACTAAAGGAAAATCGACATTTAATGCATGTCATCTTAGGGGACAAAGGCATTTAATGCCACCCCAGCTCGCCCAAAGCTTATTCGACACACATCAGTCTCTCAAGGTATAAATATCCCCTCTACATGCAGTGTAAGGTACACAATTTTCTCCTAAAGGAAACTCTGTCAAATTTTCTCTAGAATATTGACTTAGGGATCGGAGGCTCTTCGACGAGAAAATCACCCCCGGTTCTCTTTGACTTAGGGATCAGATCCCTACGTGGAAGAGATATATCATGCCACTTTACGGCAAAAAATTTCAGTAAGAACACCTCCCTACGAAGAGTAATCCATTATGTATAATAGAAATCTTGGCAATCTCTATAGTATATTATAATTAATTTAATGCTGAAAAATGAAAAGTAAAGAGAGTCGTGTTCCATATTTTAATTGAGGTAATACAAAATTTTTGGAATTGAGATAAAAAAATGAGGGAATTTATGAAATTGTTCATATAAGGTGTAAAAATGGAGGGAATCTATTTGATGAATCCCAAAAAAATGAGGGAATGTAGAAGAAAAAATAATGGGAAAGTAGATGGAGTTTTAACGGCTTTTAACTGACCATTAAGTTTAACACTTTTATCTAAAAGAAGAGTGTTTTACAATTTTTCAAATTATAGTTTGCATTTTAGATAAACGGAAGTGGTATATTTTACATTTTAGCCTTAGTTAAAATAGAAGGGAGTTTGGTGTATTTTTTCCTAGTAGTTTTTGGGATGACTTCAAAAAATGAAAGAAAAAGTCCGTGTTGTGAAAACGGAGAAAAAATCCTTCATAAATATCCCCCGAGTGAAAAAGAAATTAAAACTTTTTTATTGTATTTTTTACAATATCGTATATTTTACAATATTGTATATTTTACAAGAGAGAATACTAAAATACTTCCTAGCTAGACCTAAGTCTAGCAAAAAATTACTATTAGACTTTCATATAACATTTTGTAGTTAAAAGGTCTAACAAAATATTGTATTAGATCTTGATCTAACATTCATTAATTTTAATTGAAATTTTTTAAACTAAAAGAATAACTTAATTTTTTTATATAAAAAGTTTGAATTTCGTTTAAAACATGGAGTAGTCTTCGAATTGATTTTACAAAGATAACCCTACTCCTACTATTGAGAGGGATATATTTCTGTTACACCCTCAGAACTCACATAGGATTGATTCTCTAGTAATTAAATTGTTTCTTCAAATGAGATATTCTGGATTGCGATAAAAGAGGGGCCTTTTAGGTTTTTTTGGATTTTGGATGAAAGGGCCATTTAAAAACCCTTTTCAGAAAAAAAGTCCAAGATTTTCAAATAAGGAAGTCAGGGATTTTAAGTTTGTGAAATGGCATTTTTGCCCCTTATTCATAAAACAGTCCTTTTGTCCTTAAAACATTAGTACCCATCAACCTCTTCATTCTCTCATTTAAAGGGGTGGAAGAGAAGCAAGAGAATCCAATGGCGTTCCTAAATCAGACCCCTATTTAAATTCTAAAACCTAAAATTTGTTAGTATTATTTTAAATTTACTCTCAATTATCATGGATTATGATCTTTCTTAGTTTTTTTTTCACAAAACTCTAAATGATTATATTCAAAATATTTAAATGAAGACCCAACTATTTTCTTGAAGAGGGCTATGTTAGAATCAAACTTTTATTACTCCCAAGAATTTTGATGGGCTTGTGAAATTCGTTCAAGATTTTCGGTTGCTTTACAACTAATAAGGAACAAATCCACCATTTTCATTGAGAAATTTGTTGCTTAACTGACCAAACACATTAAAAAGAAAGATCATAATTTGGGCTCTGCCTCACCTTATTATGTGCATTCTTTTAACTCATAAGCATTCAATATTATTTTTTTATATATGTCACTACTCTGAATATTTTCTCATTTTCATTTTACTTAAACCTAGTTAAAATATAACTTTTATTACCTTTTGCTATACTGTAGATCATTTGATCATTGTTATAGGTTTGGAATACAAATAAAAATGAGGAAAACACAAATTGCACACCAATTTTTTTAATAAAATGTCTAAGCAATTTTGTAGGCATTCAAAGAAGTTCTCACATACGGTGTCTCATTTGATCATTTTGAAGTCATGCATTTTATCTGATAAATAATTTTAGTTGTTTATATTTGAGTATTCTGATGAGTTATTTTCTCATATAACAATTTAGATTATAAAATATTTACTCTTAAGTTTATTGAATTATAATTGAGACGACACGAACTAACGCTATGCACCAAAAAAGAATGAGGTTTTTCCACAGGAAGATGGCTATCAACTTGTCTATTTGTTCAAAGAAGCACTACGTGTATGACTAGTTCATTATTATTCAAAATAGTTGTAAAATTATGAATATTCAATGTAGCAGATGTCTAGATATGGGCCACAACCGACAAACTTGTAAGGACCTTATGACACTCCATCCTCCTGAAGAAGTTCAGCCATAACAGTGTCTTTTGATAACTGTAACTCTTTTTTAATATATTTTGGTAACTGTATGTATTTTTTTAACATATTGTTACTACTTGTTGCCATGTCTTGATATATGTAGCTTTTGACAATTGTATATTATAAAATCTACTTACTTCGAGCAAGTATGTTTGCTTTAAAATTTTGAAGTGTACAGAATCATAAAATCTACTTTCTCAGAACATGTAGATTATAAAATCTACTTACTCAGAGCAAGTAGATTTTGGTTTCAAAATTACGAATTGTCAAGTATCGTAAAATCTATTTGCTCAGAGCAAGTAGATTATAAAATCTAGTTGATTTGACCAAATATATTTTTCTTTTTAAAATTTGAATTGTTTAGAACCTAAAACTCTACTTGCTCAGAGCAAGAAGATTTTTTCAACTACAATATTTTGAATTGTCCAAACTGAAATCTCTACTTGCTTTGGAAAATTAAATTATAAAATCTACTTGGTATGTCCAAATAGATCTTGCCTTCAAAATTTTAAAATGTTCATAATCGAAGTAGATGGCATACATTAAGTAGATTAACTGCTCAAACAAAAAGTAAACCCTACAACACATATTTTACATTAAATAGGTTATACCCTATAATGTCAATTGTGTATGCTCCTTTCTGTCGGTACCCCATTAGGGTGCGCGATAAACGAGTAAGCAGTGGATGTGTTCTGCACAGCCTCGACAATGTCGGTGTCATTGAGGCCCATGTCTCTGCTGTTTGTTCTCTTAGATAAGGAAAGGGAAGTGGACGTGGGGTTTTATGCCCTTCATGGCGTCCAAATTGAACTGTGGCGCTCTATAAGAATGACTGTCATGCTCGTGATTACACATTGGCCAGATGGCGAATGTTCGTTCGATGCCAACGTCAATGAAGAATGTTATCTCGTTGATCCTGCCAGTAGTCATATGCTTGTCTCAAATATTAAGCCATGCATGTGTAAGTATGAACTAGTTCAAACTGTGAAACTGCGAATGGATCATTAAATCAGTTATAGTTTATTTGATGGTATCTGCTACTCGGTCAACAGTAGTAATTCTAGAGCTAATACGTGCAACAAACACCGACTTTTGGAAGAGATGCATTTACTAGATTAAAGGTCAACGCGGGCTCTGCCCGTTGCTCTGATGATTCATGATAACTCGACGGATCGCACGGCCATCATTCAATTTTCTACCCTATCAACTTTCGATGTTAGGATAGTGGCCTACTATGGTGGTGACGGGTGACAGAGAATTAGGTTTCGATTCTGAAGAGGGAGCCTGAGAAATAGCTACCACATCCAAGGAACGCAAATTACCTAATCCTGACACGGGGAGATAGTGAAAAAAATAACAATACCGGGCTCTTAGAGTCTGGTAATTGGAATGAGTATAATCTAAATCCCTTAATGAGGATCCATTGGAGGGCAAGTCTAGTGCCAGCAGCCACAGTAATTCCAGCTCCAATAGCATATATTTAAGTTGTTGCAGTTAAAAAGCTCGTAGTTGGACCTTAGGTTGGGTCAATCGGTCTGCCTATGGTGTGAACCGGTTGGCTCATCCCTTCGATTGGCGATGCGCTCCTGGCCTTAACTGGTCAGGTCGTTCCTCCAGTACTGTTACTTTGAAAAAATTATAGTGCCCAAAGTAAGCCTACGCTCTGTATACATTAGAATGAGATAACATAATAGGATTTTGATCCTATTTTTATGGCCTTTGGGATCGGAGTAATGATTAATGGGGACAGTCGGGGGAATCATATTTCATAGTCATAAGTGAAATTCTTGAATTTATGAAAGATGAACAACTACGAAAGCATTTTCCAATGATGTTTTCATTAATCAAGAACAAAAGTTAAGGGCTCGAAAATGATCAGATACCATCCTAGTCTCAACCACAAACAATGCTGATCAGGGATCGGTGAATGTTACTTTTAGGACAGTGCCGACACCAGATGAGAAATCAAAGTCTTTGGGTTCCGGGAAGAGTATGGTCGCAAGGCTGAAACTTATAGGAATTGATAGAAGGGCACCACCAGGAGTGGAGCCTGCGACTTAATTTGACTCAACACGAGAAAACTTACCAGGTCTAGACATAGTAAGGATTGACAGACTGAGAGCTCTTTCTTGATTCTACAAGTGGTGGTGCATGACCGTTTTTAGTTGGTTGAGCGATTTGTCTGGTTAATTCCGTTAACGAATGAGATCTTAGCCTACTAACTAACTATGCGGAGGTGACCCTCCGCGGCCAACTTCTTAGAGGGATTATGGCCGTTTAGGCAAAGGAAGTTTGAGGCAATAATAGGTCTGCGATGCCCTTAGATGTTCTGGGCCGCACGCGCGTTACACTGATGTATTCAACGAGTATATAACCTTGGTCGATAGGCCTGGGAAATCTTTAAAATTTCATTCTTGATGGGGATAGATCATTGCAATTATTGGTCTTCAACGAGAAATTTCTAGTAAGCGCGAGTCATCAGCTCGCATTGACTACGTCTTTGCCTTTTGTACACAATGCCCGTCGCTCATACAGATTGAAGGGTCTAGTGAAGTGTTCGGATCGCGGTGACGTGGGTTGTTTGCTACCTACGACGTCACGAGAAGTTCAGTGAACCTTATCATTTAGAGGAAGGAGAAGTCATAACAAAGTTTTTATAGGTGAACCTACAGAAGGATCATTGTTGATGCCTTAAAAAACAACCCGTGAATGTATTTTCAAACTCGGGTGTGCGCGGGCTCGAAAGAGCCCTCACGCTCATGTACGGGTAAGCGGGCATGCTAGCACTTGTCCCTTTATGAGCATGATCTGGCTCATTTGCGTTCCTTTTCTTATAAACTAAAGAACCTCCGGTGTGGACTACGCCAAGAAACAATAACAATAGCGTGACCCCTCACCCCGATACCAATACGCGTGGGGTTGACGTGATGTGTGATATTCATAACGACTGTCGGCAACGGATATCTTGGCTCTCACATCGATGAAGAGTGTAGCAAAATGCAATACTTGGTGTGAATTGCAGAATCCCGTAAACCATCGGGTCCTTGAACGCAAGTTGCGCTCGTAACCTTCTAGCTGAAAGCACGTCTGCCTAGGGCACGAACACAACCATCTCTTAGAGGTGATTGCATCGTGGGAGCAGACATTGGTCTCCCATGCGCATTGTCGTGTGGTTAGTAAAAAACAAGACCTTAGTTTCATTCGTCATGACAAATGGTGGTCGTCAAAGCCTCGACGTCCTGTCTTGTGCGTTTGATGAAACATCAAGGTCTAATAGACCCTTCTGCATCGACCTCGACGCTATCGACGTGACCCTAGATCAGGGTGGACTACTAGCTAAGTTTAAGCATATCAATAAGCAGAGGAAAAGAAACTTTTAAGGATTCCCCTAGTAACGGCGAGAGAACCAGAAAGAGCCCTTAGCGTTCTAATTGTAGTCTAGAGAAGCGTTCTCAGTGGCGGACCGGGCCCAAGTCCCCTGGAAGGGGGTGCCAAAGAGGGTGAGAACCCCGTCATGCCCGGACCCTGTCGCACCACGGGGCGCTATCTACAAGTCAGTTTGTTTGGGAATGCAGCCCCAATCGGGCGGTAAATTCTGTCCAAGGCTAAATACAGGCGAGAAACCGATAGCAAAAAAGCACCGTGAGGGAAAGATGAATAGGACGTTGAAAAGAGAATCAAAAAGCGCTTGAAATTGTCGGGAGGGAAGCAGATGGGGGACGACGGGGTGTCCCGGTCGGATGTCGAATAGTGTTGAGCCAGTCCGTCGATCGACTCAGGACGTGGAACGACGTGAATCGCGATGGCCGCACAAGCCCGGGCCTTGGTTACGCTCATGGAGACATCGACATCGCGATCGTGGCTTGCAGTACGCACCTCATGGAATGCTTTGGCATCTGTGCACTCCTGGCGTCGGCCTGTGGGCTCCCCATTCGGCCCGTCTTGAAACATGGACCAAGGAGTCTGACATGTGTGCCGGGCGAGTAAACCCGTAAGGCACAAGGAAGCTGACTGGCGGGATCCCTTGTGGGTTGCACCGCTGACCGACCTTGATCTTTAGAGAAAGGTTCGAGTGAGAGCATGCCTGTCGGGACCCGAAAGATGGTGAACTATGCCTGAGCGGGACGAAGCCAGAGGAAACTCTGGTGGAGGCCTGGAACGATACTGACGTGTGAATCATTCGTCCGACTTAGGTATAGGGGCAAAATAATAATCGAATCTTCTAGTAGTTGGTTCCCTCCAAAGTTTCCCTCAGGATAGCTGGAGCCTGCGGGCGAGTTCTATAGAGTAAAGGCAATGATTAGAGGCATTGGGGGCGCAATGCCCTCGACCTATTCTCAAACTTTAAATAGGTAGAACGGTACGGCTGCTTTGTTGAGCCGTGCCATGGAATCGAGAGCTTCAAGTGGGCCATTTTTTGGTAAGCAAAACTAGCAATGCAGGATGAACCGTAAGCTGGGTTACGGTGCCCAACTGCACGCTAACATAGAACCCACAAAGGGTGTTGGTTGATTAAGACAGCAGGACGGTAGTCATGGAAGTTAAAATCCGCCAAGGAGTGTGTAACAACTCACCCGTCGAATCAACTAACCCCGAAAAGGGATGGAGTTGAAGCGAGCGACCTATACCCGACCGTCGGAGCAAGTGCCGGGCCCCAATGAGTAGGAGGGTGTGGCGGTCACTGCAAAACCTAGGACGTGAGTCCAGGCGGAACAATCATCAGTAGATCTTGGTGGTAGTAATAAATCTTCAAATGAGAACTTTGAAGGCCGAATAGGGGAAAGGTTCCATGTGAACGACACTTGCACATGGGTTAGTCGATCCTAAGAGACAAGGGAAGCCCGCCTCATAGCGTGAACCGCACGAGCTGTGAAAGGGAATCGTGTTAAAATTCCTGAACCGGGATGTGGCGGCTGACAACAACGTTAGAGAGTCTAGAGACGTCGGTGGGGGCCTTAGGAACAATTATCTTTTCTTTTTAACAGCCTGCCCACCCTGGAAATGGCTCAGCGGAAGGTAAGGTCCAACGGCTGGAAGAGCATCGCACGTCACTTGGTGTTCATTGCGCCTCTGGTGACCTATGAAAATCTGGAGGACCGAGTACCACCCACACCTGGTCGTACTCATAACCGCATCAAGTCTCCAAAGTGAACAACCTATGGTCGATGGAAGAATGTAGTCAAGAGAAGTCGGTAAAATGGATCCATAACTTTGGGAAAGGGATTGGCTCTCAAGGCTAGACACGGGGTGTCCCAGTCCCTAACCCATTGGCTGTTAGTAAATCGCTCGAGATGCTCCCGTTTTGAGAGCGGGTCGTTGCATGCCGGCCCGGGGACGGTCCCTTCGGGGGCCTTCCCCGCGTATTGAACAGTCAACTCAAAATTGGTACAGACAAGGGAAATCTGACTGTTTAATTAAAATAAAACATTGTGATGCAGGATGCTCACGCAATGTGATTTCTGCCCAGTACTCTGAATGTCAAAGTTAAGAAATTCAACTAAGCGTGGGTAAGCGGAGAGAGTAACTATGACTCTCTTAAGGTAGCCAAATGTCTCGTCATCTAACTAGTGACGTGCATGAATGGATTAACGAGATTCTCACTATCTTTGCCTACTATCTTGCGAAACCAAAGCCAAGGGAACGGGATTCGCAGAATCAACGATGAAAGAAGACCCCGTTGAGCTTGACTCTAGTCCTACTTTGTGAAATGACTTGAGAGGTGTAGGATACGTGGGAGCCGGAAATGGTGAATCGGAAGCGGGGCACTGCTCATCTTTTCATCCCAAGGCCTACTTCTGCTGGCCGATCTGAGCAGAAGACATTGTCAGGTGGGGGGTTTGGTTGGGGCGTTACAACTGTTAAAAGATAACGTAGGTGTCCTAAAATAAGCTCAACGAGAACAGAAATCTCATGTGGAACAAAAGGGTTAAAGCTTGTTTGATTTTGATTTCCAGTACGAATACGAACTATGAAAGCGTGGCCTATCGATCCTTTAGATATTCAAAATTTGAAGCTAGAGGTGTTAGAAAAGTTACCACAGGGATAACTGTCTTGTAGCAGCCAAACGTTCATAGCGACATTGCTTTTTTATCCTTCGATGTCGTCTCTTCCTATCATTATGAAGCTGAATTTACCAAGTGTTGCATTGTTCACCCACCAATAGGGAACGTGATATGGGTTTACAGGTTACTTTTACCCTACTGATGACAGTGTCGTAATAGAAATTCAACATAGTACGAGAGGAACCGTTGATTCGCATAATTGGTTATCGCGCTTAGTTGAAAAGCGAGTAGCATGAAGCTATCGTGCGCTAGATTATGGCTGAACACCTCTAAGACATAATCTAGGCTAGAAGCGACACCGATTACAGACCAGCAGTAGGGGCCAAAGGCCCCTAAAGGCACGTGTCGTGGGTGAAGCCTTCTCGATGGATGAGTCGAGTTGCCCGCCTTAAAGCATAATTTTCCACCGAAGCGGTGGAAAGAATCCTTTATAGATGACTTAAATATGCGACGGGGTATTGTAAGTGGTAGAGTGGTCTTGCTACCACGATCTGGTAAGATTCAATCCTATGTTGATTCGATTCGTCCCTCCCCCAATTCAATCAGAATATTTTCTTATACATGTATACAGGCTTTCCAATTTACCGCTAAACTATTGCAGCATAAAACAAAGTGAATCGAACTCCATCACTCCATCCTTTCTTAGTAAACATAATCTATGCCATAAAGTGACTTGAGCTCCACTACTCTAACCTTTACTAGTAAACATTATCATTTTAATACGAGTATGCAAACCGCCAATCGTCAAAGGATATGCATCCTTCCGCAAGGCCGCATGCGAAGCGCTGCACACCTAGGTGCATGGCAGCGTTGGAAGCACCAATAAAGGCCTCGACAGAGTAGCATGCCACCATGTCGAGGCATCGTGACAAGGCGGCAGGCCCCCATGTTGAGGCAGGTCGATAAAGTCGCATGCCCCCATGTCGAGGCAGGGCGACTAGGCCGATAAGGCCGCTTGACAACATGTCGATGCAGCACGACAAGGCGGCACACTCCATGTCGAGGCAGCGCGACAATTCAGCTCATCACTTGTCGAGGCAGTGTGACAAGACCGCATGCCAAGACGTTCCCCACCTAGGCAGCGTTGGCAGCCTCAACGTGGCACCGTGCCATTTTTCATTCTTCGTTTTCACAAAACCAATCAATCTTATATGATTTATTATCATAACGTATGACATTTTTTAAAAGATGTATTTTTTACCGTAACTTGTGTTATTTTTTTTTTTAATTTTTTGAAGATTTAATAGTTAAAAATTAATAATCAACCACCCACTCATGAAAAAATTATGAAATTTTTTTATTTAACTCAAATATTTGCAATAGTGTGTTTGCAAAATGATTTTTACAAAGAAATTGTTTTTGTAATTTAGGTATTTTTTTAAATTTTTTCAAAGATTTAATAATTAAAAATTAACAATTAATTCACCACTCATGAAAATATTATGGAATTTTTTTGGAGACTCCTATATTGAAGGGATATGCAAAACAAGTTTTTAAATTGTCTTATCTAGATCTTGAGATATAGTTGATTGTGACTCCTCGCCACCATGCCATGTTCATTCCTGCCATGTCAAAGAATTTTCAATTTGCTCTTTAAGGTGGGAGCCAAGGTGCCTGCCAGGCCACATGGGCAGGTGGCTTAGCTTGCGCCCCCTGGTGCCCCCATCGCCCAATGAGTGATGCTTATGGTTGATCCTATGCGTGATGACTCGAGAATGATGAAAACTCGATTGGCCATTGTCGCATCGACTATTGGGGGCTCCATGGTTGGTATGTTCATGTCGATGCTTGTATAGTTGGCATTAAGTGATTCGTGGCATGTTTAACGGGGGCGGGCTTGGTTCCATGAGATGTTGCCGCATGCTCTCAGCATTGTGTTGGTGGGTCGTGGCACATTTGGTGGCTCAATGGCCTAGCTCATGTGCAAGCATGTGAATGGTGTTGTAGTTGCGTGCATTGGTAGGCTCAGTGCTTGTGTAATGAATTGCTAATGCATTCTTCTCATCATTGTTGTGCTGCAAGCTCGATGCAAGCTTTGGGCTATCTATAGGTTCCTGTGCTTGATACCTACTTGGTGGAATTGTTACGTCATGTTGCTTCTTTCTGTCGGTACCACATTAGGGTGCGCGATGAACGACTAAGCAGTAGATGTGTTCCGCACGGCCTCGACAATGTCGGGGTCATTGAGGCCCATGTCCCGGCTGTTTATTCTCTTCGATGTGGAAAGCAAAGTGGGCCGTGGGGTTTTATGCCCTTCATGGCGTCCAAATTGAGCTGTGGCGCTCTATAAGAATGAATGTCATGCTCGTTTTGACACCTTGGCCTGATGGCAAAGGTTCGCTCAATGACGGCATCAATGAAGAATGCTACCTCGTTGATCTTGCCAGTAGTCATATGCTTGTCTCAAAGATTAAGCCATGCATGTGTAAGTATGAACTAGTTCAGATTATGAAACTGCGAATGCCTCATTAAATCAGTTATAGTTTGTTTGATGGTATCTGCTACTTGGATAACCGTAGTATTTCTAGAGCTAATACAATCAACAAACACC